>BGNK01000974.1:95068-121137 GCA_003297005.1 Symbiodinium sp. clade A Y106 | reverse complement strand
CCCTACCGTAGACGACACGAACGACGAAAGCCGTCTAGAGCACACTCGTGCAATCCTCCCTCTGGACTGAGAATGGTCGATGTGATTGCAGTCTTCCAACACAGAGGAGTAGGATCTGACGAGGATTCTGGCTTAGCTTCTTGCCATATTTATGGCCAATCCAGCTGTGCTTCTAGCACCCAGGAACTGACCTGCAAGTACGTTTCCCTGTCCATCTGACACAGAGCTTCGTTGGCGCGAGCTGTGTCAGAGGACCCCGCGCCCCCTGCATAAAAGTTTACGAATGAATCATTGAAACCTTGCCAAACAGGTGTTACACACACACCCCGCTTTGCGGGGTAGCCAACAGGCTTTTTTGCTTGGCCCTTGCTTTGCATTGGGGAAGCGGAAAAAGAAAAAAGGAAAAGACAAAGGCTCTGCAGGAAGGCGGGCGGTTGGCTGTGTAGCCTTAAAANTCGGGCTTGAAAAAGCCTCTCTGGCTGCGAGCATTGAAAAAAACTGTGACTGTGAAACGACACATGCGGAAAAAGAAAAAGGAAAAGGAAGGGGTGGCCCACATTGGGCACTTCAAACCGCGTTGGAGGACTGCACTTGCAGTTCGCAGGTCTTACAGAATGCCGCAGCCCTGCAGTGCATGTCCTATTAATACGGCCAAGCATCCACAGTTCGCAGGTCTTACCAAAATGCCGCAGCCNTGCCGCAGCCCTGCAGTGCATGTCCTATTAATACGGCCAAGCATCCACAGTTCGCAGGTCTTACCAAAATGCCGCAGCCCTGCGGCGCTTGCCGACCGACAGCTGAAACAGCCAGGGCGGTTAAGAGAGCAGCGTGGGTGTGACGGCCAATGATAACACCTCTCCCATTGTTCCTGTTCTGGTACAGCAATTGGCGCAAATCTTCTGGATCCTGTGACAGCTCTGAATGGTGTCCAGGGNTGATAACACCTCTCCCATTGTTCCTGTTCTGGTACAGCAATTGGCGCAAATCTTCTGGATCCTGTGACAGCTCTGAATGGTGTCCAGGGGAGAAAACTCTTGATGAAACTGACGACTGACACAGAGCCCGGGGCCTGACTGGTCTCAAGGCTGTCGAAAAGTGCATCAAAGATGCTCAGTCCCGTCAACAACTAGGCGATCAGGCCGGAAGCNCACAGAGCCCGGGGCCTGACTGGTCTCAAGGCTGTCGAAAAGTGCATCAAAGATGCTCAGTCCCGTCAACAACTAGGCGATCAGGCCGGAAGCGAATGTAGGATTACTCCGAAGAGTATGTACTGAAGCGAGACCCGAGGGTCTGGGTTTGTGCTAAAGCCGATCAGGGCTTGGACCGATCAGGGTCCTTGACTGCAACTGGGCCAATCAGGGCCATGCAGTAGGCGATCCTACTGTAGACGACACGATCGACGAAAGCCGTCTAGAACACACTCGTGCAATCCTCCCCCTGGACTAACTCGGATCACATGATATTCAGTCTTTCCAACACAGAGGAGTAGGATGTGAAGAGGATTCTGGCTTAGCCTCTTGCCATATTTATGGCCAATCCAGCTGTGCTTCTAGCACCCAGGAACTGACCTGCAGGTACGTTTCCCTGTCCATCTGACACAGAGCTTCGTTGGCGCGAGCTGTGTCAGAGGACCCCGCGCCCCCTGCATATAAGTATACGAGTAATCATTGAAACCTTGGCAAACAGGTGTTCCACACACACACACACTCGTGCAATCCTCCCTCTGGACAAACTCGGATCACATGATGTTCAGTCTTTCCAACACAGAGGAGTAGGATGTGAAGAGGATTCTGGCTTAGCCTCTTGCCATATTTATGGCCAATCCAGCTGTGCTTCTAGCACCCAGGAACTGACCTGCAGGTACGTTTCCCTGTCATCTGACACAGAGCTTCGTTGGCGCGAGCTGTGTCAGAGGACCCCGCGCCCCCTGCATATAAGTGTACGAATGAATCATTGAAACCTTGGCAAACAGGTGTTACACACACACACACACACACCGCTTTGTGGGGTAGCCAACAGGCTTTTTTGCTTGGCCCTTGCTTTGCATTGGGGAAGCGGAAAAAGAAAAAAGGAAAAGACAAAGGCTCTGCAGGAAGGCGGGCGGTTGGCTGTGTAGCCTTAAAANGTAAAGGAGTTGCAGCTGGAGGCCGCCTTTCGGGCTTGAAAAAGCCTCTCTGGCTGCGAGCATTGAAAAAAACTGTGACTGTGAAACGACACATGCGGAAAAAGAAAAAGGAAAAGGAACACTTCAAACCCCGTTGGAGGACTGCACTTGCAGTTCGCAGGTCTTACAGAATGCCGCAGCCCTGCAGTGCATGTCCTATTAATACGGCCAAGCATCCACAGTTCGCAGGTCTTACCAANAGGTCTTACCAAAATGCCGCAGCCCTGCGGTGCTTGCCGACCGACAGCTGAAACAGCCAGGGCGTTTAAGAGAGCAGCGTGGGTGTGACGGCCAATGATAACACCTCTCCCATTGTTCCCGTTCTGGTACAGCAATTGGCGCAAATCTTCTGGATCCTGTGACAGCTCTGAATGGTGCCC
The DNA here is from genome assembly GCA_003297005.1 of Symbiodinium sp. clade A Y106. Classification (NCBI taxonomy): domain Eukaryota; class Dinophyceae; order Suessiales; family Symbiodiniaceae; genus Symbiodinium; species Symbiodinium sp. clade A. The sequence continues at coordinate 118,593 of BGNK01000974.1, read as the reverse complement.
AGGGGAGATCTGGGTTTGTGTTAAAGCCGATCAGGGCTCGGACCGATCAGGGTCCATCGCTGTAACTGGGCCGATCAGGGCCATGCAGTAGGCACTCCTACTGTAGACGACACGATCGACGAAAGCCGTCTAGAGCACACTCGTGCAATCCTCCCTCTGGACTAACTCGGATCACATGATATTCAGTCTTTCCAACACAGAAGAGTCGGATGTGAAGAGGAATCTGGCTTAGCCTCTTGCCATATTTATGGCCAATCCAGCTGTGCTTCTAGCACCCAGGAACTGACCTGCAGGTACGTTTCCCTGTCCATCTGACACAGAGCTTCGTTGGCGCGAGCTGTNTCTGGCTTAGCCTCTTGCCATATTTATGGCCAATCCAGCTGTGCTTCTAGCACCCAGGAACTGACCTGCAGGTACGTTTCCCTGTCCATCTGACACAGAGCTTCGTTGGCGCGAGCTGTATCAGGGGACCCCGCGCCCCCTGCATATAAGTATACGAATGAATCATTGAAACCTTGGCAAACAGGTGTTACACACACACACGCCTCTAGACCGGGGCGACGGCAGTTGCTTGACTACCCCTAGCGGAGGTCGCATCCTAAAAAAATTGAAGACGGACACAAACACTATTCCACTGTGACAGAAGAAGATGTCCTAGGACAATACCGAGGCGATAGGCAACAGAGAACAACAGCCAGAAACACCACAAATGCGAAGGAAAATGCATGCACAACTGCCGGCCTGTATGCGGCAACGCCACTCAAAGGCATGCAGACCCTCGCTGCCTGAAACCTGCCTTGCTGGCATTGCCTGACCCTGGTCCCTGTCCGAAATTCAATTCACCCACAGGCAGTCGATCGTGCAGTGCTTGGTCCCTTGCTTGCTCAAGTCCCTTCTGCGCACCATGGAGCTCACTGCGGGCGCATGACATCCTACAGCAATGATCCCGATGGGGGACACCGGAACAACACACACTTTTTCAGCACTAGAAAACTGGGACAAGCGACAGACAGGACCGACGATGAAAAGACAGAAGAGCAGGTCTTGTTTGTTATGAAGACGGATTTTGGTGCGTACATGCCAGACTCCAGCAACGGCACCAAAAAAGGATGATCCGTTAGCAGTTAGCAGACACAAGGAGATTAGAAGAGAACGTCGGTATGTTTTCCTGGAGTGCGGGAAGGGCTTTGTCGGAAAGCGCCCCTCGGCACTACCTCTGTCCCCTTGCAAAGGAAAGGCAGCAAAAGAAAGGACTGTTCACCATGTTCAGGTGTTTACACACGAACATATATAATATACATGTATGGAGCTGAAACCACCACGACCTGCACGTAGGTCTGCATGTTGTTGCTCTGCACAAAGCGCGTCTGGCGACCTGAGGCTGTGATTCCAAACAAGCTATGCATGTGCTGGTTCTTCGGCTAGGATGCAGGAAAACTCTAGTCTGCACAAGGACCGATTACAGGGCCCTCAACCCAAAACAACATGGCAGTGCGCTGGCGCCTGCCGTGCATGCGTGCCGCGTGTCGATAGCGGCGTACATGATGAGGCATACTGTTGAAAACAGCGCGTATCGTCAATCAGCCAACTCCCAAGGCAGAATGGACTGAAATTGGCAAGAATTGGAAACGGCCGAAGGTGAAAGGAAGGTCACGCAACCTGTTGAATTTGTGAAACAACATCCTTTTTGCATAGATGGTCTGTCAAGACTATATGCGACTGTCAACGCAGTTCGGTGCAACCTGCGTCCCTTGGGTTCCACTATCTTCATGAATCTTCTGCATGTTCAGGACGTGTCGCATTACGTTTGTGCATTCCTGCAGGGTCACGACTGTTATGGCCTGGAAGCGCTTGGTGTCCGCTAGTTGCGGATTCAATTGCGGCAAACCCTTTGATTTCGCCACATTGGTGCAGCATCGCTTTGCTTCACAAGGGGAAAAGAAGGCCTGCAAGCAAAAGGCCGGAGGGTGCAGACCCAGAGAAATCGATGTCGGTGAATGTAGGGTGTACACAGTGCTGATAATCGAAGCGTGCGGGGTCCCCTCAGCACAGATTCCCACAGGTCCTTCCACTGCTTCATAACGAATCAGAAAACGGGCTCGGTTTCACAAACCTCAGTTGTTTGGCCGCTCCATGTTGAACATGCCGCCAGTTTTTAGTGATTGAGACTGAGTAGTACACAGGCTTAATCTATGGGCCAATCGAGGATAGGCACATCTGGATTTGGGGCTATCTTTGGATTCCACATCGAAAGGCACGGAATGTGAATCTCGGACCAGCCTGTTCACCGGTCTGGTGACATGCATCGAGCAATCCAAAAGATGAACTGTGACAACTCAGTGGCAGTGATGATGCACAACATCACAAGGAATCCCATGCTACAACTCAGATGTTCAAAAACGCATTTGTCATGTGCCTCATTCAAGGTTGGCATTCAAGTTTCAAGCCTTATCATTGAGAAGGTTCATGGTTTCAATGTCAGCCGGAAGAGCTCCAATCTTCATTGAAATCTAGGCCGTGAGGAGGGTGGACTCCATGACCGGCACAGTCAAGAGTAATTCGGTGCCGCGGGCTTGTTCTTTCCCGGCGGATTCAGGAGCAGCAACGAGGAAACATGCTCGGGCTGCGAGCGCCTGATTCACGCCCGAGATCGCAGAACCCGAAACACGATGAAAGCTCACTTAAAAGTCTACCATTCCCGGGCAGGAGCTAACAACTGCAGTAGCATCAGTGTCTAATGTGTCTACAGTATCCCAACGACAAGATTGAACCAGAATGACCAGAATACGACGAGGAGACATTGCAGCTGCCTCCTCGAGGCTTGGAAACTTCGGAGTTTTAGCTCAGGCACCCAACGCTGCTTCATTACACTTCAGTCTCTGTCTCCGCAGTTTTCAGTCCAAGCCGCATGGTATCAGCCACGACAGGTTCACTGCGCTGACCTTGTCAAAATACTCTGACGGCTCGTACCTCGGCCAACACTGGCTGCAACAATTCGCAGGATGCTGCAGGACTAGAAAGTTTCTGAGGTCGAAACCAAGAGGAATTGTAAGTCCGATAGAACTCCAAGGGTACACCTGCCAGGACATTTCGGGAAGCTCTGCCACAGTCACCCACCCTGAACTGCAGACTCTCCAACGCAGCAGTTTTGATCAAGTTTCTTCGCGTGCCTTCTGAATTGATTGCATAGTCCAAGATCCGCTTCGGCAGGTACATTGACTGTGTCCCCGTGTAGCCACTGCCTCGACACAGACCCAGCTCGGTGGTCTGAAGTGCCATGGCAACTGAGAGCCGTGCTGCCCAAGCTCTTTGGAGCAGTTTCCGGGAAATCCTCACATGAAATGCCGTTGGCCTAGGGCCTACCAGCATGGGCAGAGACTATTTGCATGGGCTCGAGTCCCGTTGAATCTGATCATACCTCAGTGAGTTGCGGCCCTCACGGGGCTAAGGCTTAGGTGAAAGCCAAAGACTACCATCTGCAACAAGCTGAAGAAGTTGAGGTCTGTGCTCGCCTCGGTAAAGGTTGATCCAGGCTTCGAGGTAAAGGTGCATTCTCGTGGTCTTCGACCCGCATCCTGACGTTTCTGATTCCGTCTCCGAAGGTTCCTGATCCGCGACCTCACTCACCGGTAACACCCTCCGTCCTCGGTCCGTAACCTGACTCGGTGTTGCGCACCCTGCCATTGCATAGAATCCATCCACAGAGTTTCCTGCCACGCAATTTCAGCTCGCGGTGTGCGGCGGGACATGGTGGGTCAGTACTTTGTCAGCTCCATAGCATCTCGGCGGACTCAACTAGAGACAAACCAAGCTTCTGGCAATGCCGAGCCTCCCGATATTATCGAACTGACATTTACTCCGAGCAGCTCTTCAATGATAATCTCCGACACCTGAAAGTCCCGGCCAGGTCCAGAGCAGCCGATCAAAAACTCATGCTGGCTGCCGGACCGCACTCAACAAACGGGCAACTGGCCTGAAGTTCTCAGGGTGCGTGCTGGCAGCACGAAACCGGCCGACTTTTTGTGCTGCCTAAAGTGCCTACACAGATGTGCGGAGTCATGACTGGCGATACAAGTCTGCGGAGACAGTGGCACTTATCGGAGCAGAGTGAGCACAGCATGAGGGAGAGACAAGAGTCTTTAAGAGTGCAAGATCCGCGTCCCGACCTTCAAAGGCGGAAACAAAGAAGAGGAGACATATAGGAAACAAAGAAAGAGCATCACTGCGAAATGAAAGTGCCCTGGGCCCTCTTGGTGCTCCCCTGGAGATGCGAACGTCATTTGCTACAGTTGGGACACGGGCTAGCGGCTAACACAGGCAGTACACGAAGGACGAAGGGAGACAAGACGGGCGCATCTTTCTAATTCTGTGGATGCAATGCATCACATGAACCCCGACAAAGGAGATCTGCGATCAGCGGAATGATAAGGAATAGAAAGCCAAGGTCCGTGGCCAGTCGCCCACAGCCATGCCCAGGGGGAACACGTCACCATCCTCGAAATGACTTGAAGCAGAAAGCTTCGGCATCATCTTTGCACAGCGGGAAAACAAATCTCACACACACACACACCCGAAAACATCTCGTTCTCGGCTAGAAGACTTGCCGGACAGTCAGGTTTTAAATCGGCACAATACGTGTGCTTCAGTCTGTCCTCCCGCCCGACCTCCCAAACTTTGCCAAGATGCGGCGACCACGTTCGCCAAGCGTTCAGGCGGGATGCCATCCTCAAAGCACAGAGCGGCGCTCGCTGCGCTCGCTGTTACCGCAGAGCAGCATGCCAGTGGTGCCAGCGCCTTGGACAAGTCAGTACATCATTCTTCTGATCTTGTCGGATCTTTTAAATTTTCCTTAGTCCTTTGCAAAAAGCTATACTTGCACCACTCAGACTGTGCAACTGCAACTTCGGGTTTCTGGCTTTGGTTGGGATCTTGTCTTTTCTGGGAGAGGCAGCCTCCTTCTGACCCAGCAAAATACCGTCATCGTCATATAGAGAACGACACTACCCGACCATGGCTGCATTACGGTGTGTGCACTCTTCGGCGGTCGTGCAATCCGCAGCGGTAGCAAGGCGTGATGTTAATTGTAAATCCCTAGCTGAGCTTGCAATGGCCTCGGCAGGCTGTATGCTCTCAGCGTGCTGCATCTTATCTGGAGTGTGGCCAGCCATGTGACGGTCCGAACAACAGCAGGAAAGTCTGCCTTTCGACATGCAGCACCCGGCGACTGTGCCGTTCTGCTGCTAGTTATTCTCTGTCGACTGGACGCGAAACTGCACCCAGAGGCCAACACAACAGCTGATGGCCATGCATCAAAGTCACGATGCAGGCAATAACACCTATGGTGTACATCTCCCGCCATTCGGCGGTGCTCGCGCATGGCCCCACTTCTTGGAACCAAAAGGCTCGAATGCCACGTAGTTTATGAGCAAGTAACCGAGCCAGCTACTCTGCAAATTCAGCACGAGGCATGCTTACCCAAGACTGCAACCAGCAGCCGGCTGATCCTGCGATGCAAAGCGCACCTGTCTGTTTTTACCTTGAAGCCAGCTCTCACAGGCGTGGGCCGTGCGGTCTGAAACCCTATGTAACTATTTCACCAACTTGCGACAGCTTGAGATCTACCTGCGCTGCAAGACCACTGGTCCGGCAGTTCTCACGTTCCTTCGGGCTTGTCAGCTGGCTCCTCCGACTTTCCTTCCGAAGGAGCCAAACTCCTGCAGCGGACTCTGCCACGGTGTCAAGATGCAACCAGAGCATGGTCAAGTCCCACCCACACACTAGCCATGAATAGCCTAACAGGTGCGGGGTGAGCAACGAGCGGGCCAATTTCGATTCTACTTCGGCTGGAGATGTCTCAGAAACCCGGCCTGCGAACCCACACGAAGTTCGCAACCTCGGGCTGAAGAAAGTCACGACAGAAACCTAGCTGCTGTTGCAGAACGTGTAGCATAATTTAGCACAACGCCAATGCATTGAACGAGGCAAAAGCACGAATCTGATGCACAACACCACTGTGATGTGCCAGTAGCACACCACTGAACATCTTCTCTGTGAGGCAGCATGCCATCAAGTGCACTTCGGGGAGTGAAATATGCATGCTCATCGTTACGAGCCACATCTTGTCCAAGGAGCAAGCAAGAGACAGACGATCATCCGAACCTGAGTGTTCAGACTTGCAACAGCCTCCGGACACAATCATGACGGCTTTGTAATAAAGCTGAGACGGTGCATGGCAGTCATGCTCAGTGCTGATTCAGCTAGTTTGTGCCGGGGGACCAAGAATGCGCAAAGATCGTTGAAGGCACCCGAGCTGAAGCAGAGCAGCAACATGAAGAGAATCAAGAACACCACCTGAAGCTCAGCAGAATAGGTACATCCGATGGAGGCCACGTTGATTGCAGCGGTGCGGCGGGATATAAGATTTTGTACACATGGTTCAGCTTCTTCGCCAGTTCCTCACTCACGAGCAGGGGACAACAACGACGATCAAGTGCACGTAGTCTTCAAGCAAAGAAGAGTTCCTGATGTCAACCGGAACCGGAGAAATAGTAACTGCCACGAACATACTCACAAGGCGCAAGGTGTAAGTCAAGCCTGAACGGCTACACGCGACAAAAATAATACGTTCACCCTGCTATCATCACGTTTCAGCTCCCCTGTCAATCAGCTGCTGCTCGCAAGTCACACCCTCTCACATATCGATGATCAGATCTGTCAAGGCACTTCATGTTTGTATGTGTGAAAGCAGATCCTTAGACTGCAGCTTTGGTCAAGCGTTGAGGACTCTGCGAGCTGGTCGGCGAGATCCTCCGCTTTAGGCGGGCTTTCTCTCTACTTTGCCAAGAGACTCCATGGACAGGCTCAGCACACTCACGGAGCCTAAGCACGTGCTCCGTGCTCCAAGCATGTAGAAGCTCGTGTGCACAGACTTGGTACCCAGCCGATCAGCAGGCAGACCATCTCCATGTAGACGTCCGTCCACGAGTCGGGCACCCTCGCCTTGGTCCTCAGAGAAAAGGCTTTCCAACCGCATGACCGCAACACTTGACAGAATTGACATCCGTCTCTTCGGCCGAGAGGCAGCAAGGTCATCTCGCCTCAAAACTGCTTCATGACGGCCAGCGTTCCAGCATCCAGCGTTCCAGCATGCCGTTGAAGTGCTGCTGTGCTGTGTTAGACTGTGTTAGTCCGTTCGTTAGCACTCTTACAAACGAAGTGCTGCCGAGGCACCGAGCAGCGAGATGACGCTCGAAGCAACACGTGGCATGGTCAAGGCTGGAACCTCACAGAAGCCAAGCGTGGTGTTCTCGCTGTGTTTGGCATGCGGTGCCGACGAGGATCGAGTGGAAAGAAGAAAACGGAGTAGGACACAGCCAGCAGAGTGAGCGTGGGTCCGAAGATCTGGCGTCCTGCTCCTCCGAAACCACCTCAAAGTGAGGAGAGGGTCTTCAGCTCCGGAGGCCATACTTTCCATCGTATTGCAGCAAAATCACGAGCTATCTGAATCTCAAACAGTCCGCGGCTCTTGACCTCCAGAATGGAAAAGTGCGACTTTGGACCGCCAAACACTGCGTTCTGGGAACGGTCACCAAAGCTGTGGCCCGAGCAAGCAACGCATCCGACTCTTTGAAGCTGGAAATGGAATACTTCGGCTTTGCTCCTGTCACTTGCACACCATGTCACTCCTTGGTGCTCCTTGTCAGGATGTTGCGTCTCTGCAGAATGCTTCTCGCTACTTGTCACTGGCGCATGGCAACACTCCTTCTGTGCCACCGAAGCCAGTTCCTCACTCACGTCATGACAACTGAACTCTTTACATTGTCTCTGCAATCTAGCCCCTACTCCATGCTCCACCTGCAAGAGGGCTCCTTACTCCTCATCTTGTTCCGACCGAGGGCTGTGGTAACTAACTTTGCGGAGGCTGGTGCAATGATGCCTTGTTGCCAGATCTCGCAGCCTAGCCAGCCCCACCGTGTCTCTCGAAGGCCCTTCCAGACTGCAGAATGGAGTCCGGTCAGCACGTCATCCTTGACCTCGGCTGGAGTGACCCCTTCGCATCCTTGACTTGAAGCAGCGGCCATGCCAATGTTCAGCTGTCAGCTTCTTCGTGGGACGAGAGGCTCCAATCAGTGTCGTGTCTGTGTGAGGTTTGAGAACCTCTGCCCAGAAAAACAGCTTCAGCAGCGCGAGCTTTCAATCAGACATCCTTGCCTGAACTCTCCTGTCCACGGTCCGAGGCTCCGACCAACTCATCAGCCATCAGCTTCTCAGATGCTACGATGACTTGCAGCGACTGACGGTCGAAAGGGTATGCCTCAGACTAACGCGCTCGGTGAACACCGGGTGTCGCAAGAAGCACGTGGTAGGACGATGGCGGACGTGTCAAAGTCGTTCGTCATCGTCACGAGCATCCGCTCGACCTGCCGCAATGTTTCCGGCTGCTCAGAGCAGTGGGCCTGGCCCTGGCCCTGCCTTTGTTGCCCAGCCCGAGGACCAGATCTTCACGCTGGAGGAGATGACTTCAACATTCTTGAAATCGCGGTTTGTAACCTAGCGAGGCAACGGCTATACACTCCTTCAGCATCTGGCATGCTCCTCGAAGCTGCTAAATGCCGGACTCCAATATCTGGCAGCCAAATGAGTTTCCTGTAGGGGCTGCGAGGTGTGCTCGATGCTTGAAACTCGCTGTGCATTCCAGATTCTGTCAGTCTGCAGTCTGTCCTTGCATCATCTGTAGAGTAGCGGGTATCCTCCTTGCCAACAGGTAGTACCTCAAGAGATGCAGTTGCAACCTAGTGAAGCTCCGCTGGAAGCTGCGAACCCGGGCCTGAGACACCTCAGGGTCATTCCAGCTCACTGTCAGCACGATGTCTCCTTTACAGCAGAAGGCACTCTGGTCTTGCTGGGCTCAAACATTGTTGCTCTGTTCAAGCGAACTCCGAGTTTGCTGGGCATAGCTGTCCTGTCCAGGTCTTTTTGATGACATCCACGTCGAAGACGCGCCTTGCATGCAGCTGCTAGTGCACCCCAACAAGTCCCGGTGTCAACAGCAGCCTGCCTGCAGAAAATGCCGAACCTCTGCAGCAAGGCAGCACGGTTCCTGTGAAACCGGCACCCTCGCTGAACTGAGGCGAGGGCATCACCTCGCGAGGCTTTGCACGAACCTCTGCCAGGGAGGCACCTGGCGAAGACATTGAGTCAACGCGGCTTTGCTCGTAATCCTGCTCTGCACCTCCTGCCACGGAGTCCTCAAGGTGCGGGCAGCACTTATGACACTGACAGAGTAGCTATCAAGCAGCAATGCTTAACGTATCCTGGTGGTCGATCTTCCCAGTACGACGGTCCGGCTGTTCCTTGTCTGGATCAGATGCCATCTCCTACGTATCCTTGCAAGGGCGAAGCCTGCCTTGCTGTTGATGTTTCCGAGCGGTCCAACCTGGAAACGCGAAGCTGAACCGCTTCCGAGGTGTGTCGAGAATTGGAAGGCCTCGATCTCCCTCATCCTGTCTGGCCTGAGAAGCAAGAAACGCGTGATTGATCATTCAGTAACTGTCACCCTTGCACAGGTCCTGCCGAAGAAGCCTTCGGTGTGCGAGTCATGCGAGTCCTCAGCTTCCTTGTCGACTTGTCGAAGGAGGCAAGGAAACGCAAGCGGTACGCATGTCATAAAGGCAGATGGAGCTTTAGATCCCGAAGCTTACAACGTGCCAGGCCGCGGTCTTGTGGAGGTCTTCGCGGCGCACCAAGGAGCTTGCATCAGCATGCGTTTCTGCCGGAGAACTAAGGCGGTCCAAAGCCACAATCAGACATTGGACGTGAGAAGACACACCCCACCCAAATTGCCGTGCAGAAGCATGAAGACAAGTCCGCCTACCGCGTCTGCTGGAAGTGGCAGTAACAGTGTCAGCAGTGGCAGCAGTGGCAGCAGTGTCGGCAGGAGCTTCGACCGGAGTCGCTGCATGAAGCCTGAGTGCTGTCAGGAGTCAGCGTCGTGCACGCAGCAAGGCTGAATGCCTTGCGACAAGACTCTTGGATGTGCCGGAATCCAAACCGCAGTTCCCCACAATCTTCTTCCCTGACCCATACAATGCGATCGAGAAGCTTCTATATGTTGTATGGAATCTGGAGTCAACAAAAACTGGAAGGCGAAATCGCCAAGCTGGCCCTCAGCCCTTGGCCTTGGCTGACGCTTCTTCACACGCGAAAAATTGCACGTTTATATCGTTTCATGCCGTCTGTGAAGTCGCAACTCGGGCAACCAACATCGGCCGTGTTGGAACCAAGACAGCTCCAGTTACGGCCCAAGTGTGATCCAGGCGGCTGGGGTGCGCCCGCAACTTGCAGCAGGCTGGAGCCACATGCATCAGAGCCACGTTGTGTCACGAATTGATCACAGTACTCTTGCGACACTCGGTGCGATAGTACTGCACAGCAGACCCACAGTCTGAAGGAGCCCACTATGTATCTAATTCCTAAGTGACTTGAAACTTCTAAGTCACAAATGCTTCAGATAGTATGGATTGCCCAGCATATGAACTGTATTTCGCTTGAATTTGTTGAGGCGTCTTTTTCTTTTGAGTTGACTGCATCTGTTTTTGTGAACCGAGTGTTGACCTTGGGTACTTAGGGTTCGGGGTTCTAGATTTGAAAGCCGTCTTGGTTGAGCGCTTCTTTGTCTTTAGTTGTTCAGGGCTTTGGGTTTGTGGCTTCGGGTTTACGATTTGAGTCTTGGGTTTTCGGGGGTGGGGGGGGGGGGTCTGGAGCTTTGTGGGTTTGGGTTTGAGTCTTGGGGCTTTGGGCTTACAGTACCTGTGACTTGTTCGGGTTTGGGGCCTTCAGCCTTCGGGAAAGGGGCGAGTTCAGGGTTGGGGGTTTGGAGGCTGAGGGATTACGATGGGGATTTTGGGGTGTTGTGTTTTGTTTCGGAGTGAAGATATTTATTTTCGGCTTTAGGAGCTAGGGTTCGGGTTTGGAGTTTTTTAGGATTGTTTGCCTTCGGGCTTATTGGGCGTTGTCTTGCGGGGTTTGTGAGCTCGGGTTCAGTGCTGTTTTGTGTTGCACCTCTTCCCCCCCTCCTTCGTCATCGACTCGTCGTCTTATTGGACCCTGCACCTGCGACCATGCCGAGGCGGACGACGCGAAGTGTTTACAATACAGACACAGCTGCCGGGGAAAAAATTGAATTGAGATAATGAGCTTGCCGAACGGAATGCAACATTGCCTTTTAAGCAAACGCCGCCTGGAGAGTGGCAATCCGCTCGACTCTGCTCGTGAGACTCCCTCTTGTCCGGTGTTGGACAAGTCCAACTGGGACCCGGACAGCCAAGGGCTACTGCTGCGAGGCTGCGAGTAGTACATGTGCTCATGTGATGTTCAAATCTTGGAGCCTGTAAGGTGATCATCAGCAAGCGCTGAAAGCTGAACCATCTGTTGGACTCGCTCAGGTTGGAAGCTCACACTCTGGGACCTTTGCGGTCGTGGCTCGGTTAGGCAGGCTGATGTCTGCGGCCGCTCATCTCTCCACTCTTGGGCTGTTACGATGTCAAAACAAAGCCGGTTGCACGAGAGATGTGTCCAGATTCCTGGTCCAAGATGCGATTCCGAGCCAGGGATTCTCCTGCAAGTCACACTTTCTCAGAGGTTCGAGGCACCCGAGCCCTGCTGCTCTGCCTCCTCAGCTTCCTCTGCCTCCGGCTCTGTGACACCATGGAACGGTTCCGGGCCTTAGCAGCAACGGACAAGTCCATTTCGAAGCTGTATGAGAGCTGTCCGAGAGCAAAACCAGCACCGAAGGTGCCCCAGCTCGCAACGTCATGCATCAGATTCTCTGATGCTGGTCTCCTGTGAGGACAAGTGGCCGGGCAAGTTCAAGAGACGAATCGTTGGAAACTCAGGCCGAGCTGCGTGTGGGCGGCCAAGAGGCGCTGCGCAGGAGGAATGTTGTCGAGGGGGGCATTCGGTGTCTGCGCTCGGGGGCGGACCACAGGTCGCGCGGGCGCAGCGAAGGGGCTTGCCAGGACAGGGCTCACCATGGGACTGGCGCTCACATGACTCACCGGATTCAAGGGCACCATTGGCGTGATGGGCCGCATCGGCACCGTCAGGGGGAGACCGGGCATGGGAGCACGCGCTGCCGCGATGCCGGGACCGCCGGGAGGCCGAAGCCCAAGCGGCCCGCCGAGGCCTTGCGCAAGGCAGCGATGCGCAGCGATCGCGGGGAGTCTCAACTTGGAAGACCAGAGACCAGAGAAATCAGCGAGGCCCGGGCCGCCCGGGCCGCCGCCTGGGCCTCCACCAAAGCTTTGCCTCTCACGAAGGCTCCCGAAGGCTCTAAGAGCTGCGGTCGCTGCAGTCTACCGTCTACGCCTAGAGGCCTAGAGGCCTGGACGTGCGCAGGAAATCGCGGCCCGGCCTGCTCGCAAGGCTTGAAACCTCGGGCTGTCAAAATGCAGACGGCATTTGGAGTCGCCTCCTTTCTTCCGATACCCGGCCAACGCCATGACCCCAAGGGCTGTCCTCCAAGCCCTGGAACTACGCTCTCCGCAAGGTTCTTGCGAATCGGATTCGCCAAAGCAAACTCGTTATTGCATCCAGCTGCCGGAATCTCTGCCGGCCGGAGCTTCTTGTCCTCTGTGTCCACCAGCTCCTGCGGACTTGCAGAACCATTTGATCGCCACGGCACGAATATCAACATATCTGGCGTGCGATCTTGCACCTCGCCATAGCACTTAGCAGTGGCACCACAGGATTTGTTACTTGACGCCATCGCTGTCTGCCGCCTTCAGCCGCTGGCGCACCATGGCTTTAGCTTTTTCCTTAGAGTGTTCAATGCCTCCACAGAACCACTTCCAACACATTGGTGCCAGCACTGTCCGCAAACTTCGGCGCGTCAGCCCAGCAGCTCTCTGATCCCCAATGATCTGAATTTTGTGAGGTCCATTCCCTTGGGCAGGAGGAATGACTCCGATGAAGAGGTTTCCGCCACAAGCTTCTCGGATAGCCTCAGCAGAGTCGCTGCCCCTCCGAATTCGCAAAGCGCCACGTCTCACTTTGAAAACTCCAAGCAAGCTTAAGCATGTGGCCTTGACATGCTCGCCACCTTTCCCGATGAAGAGCCCTGCTCCCATGCTGTGGGATCTAGATGAGTCACCACTTCTGGATCAGAGCAGCGAGCCTACTACATCTGGCGGGACCACGAGGTCTGTTTCGTCGGGCTGATTGGCCTCGCAACACTCACTCTGTCCTTCGTTGCTTAAGGTCTCACGCCATGCACTGCCTCATCTTCAGGGAGCGGGCAACCTGTCAAGAACTCGCGGCGAGTGCAGGAGAGCCCCCCAAAGTCTCTCTCTTGGATTCTCTCCAGATTGCTTTCAACCCGCTCCGCTCAGGCCTTTGGCCGCCAAAGTTTCTCGGATGATGACTTCGGCTTTCTCTATCTCCCCGACGATGGTGACTTCGCCTTGGGCCAGAGCCGCTTGGTGCCTGTGCCTGACTGCTTTGGGCTGCATTGAAGCGCCTTCATCGGCAATGCGGTCATGATCTACTTTGATCTCTGCATTCGCCTTCTCGCCTGAGCAGCCGTTGCAAGTCAGCACAACCTCTGTTCGCTCCTCTTCAGGTTCTCTATTGCTCACTCGATACTCGATTCTGGGGCAAGAACAAATGCTTTTGATTGTTTCACCTCCTCTGCCAAGAAGGACTCTGATCTGCACTGCCTTCAGCATCATTGTTTTGTGCCTCTGCAGGGAGCAGCTGTTGGCAATTATCTGAGTACTGCGCCGCAACAACACATTCCAGAAAGTCGAGACCTGCGTTTAACGTAGCGTCGAGCCTCTGCCCAAGCAAGTTTGGGAGCTGCGCCCTGACATCGGTCCAGCAATCGCACAACCACGAGGAAATTCGCACGGTCTGCCGCTGTCGCTGTCTGCACCTGCTCGTCGTTGGGCCTGGAACCACAATCTGCCTCAGTTATACAAAAAGATGCGGCACACGTGCTAGCAGCATGGAAAAAAGCACCGCACCGTGCGGCTGTGACACAGCCTTCTATGCTGACTTCGCTCTAGTTCTCTTCCCGACCCTGTCGGCCAGGTTGCGGAACTGGCTTCCCGGACAGAGGGCCCTCCAAGTCCTCAGGGCACAACGAATGGCCTCTTCCTCCGAGGACAACAACAACATGCGAGATGGAGTCATCCGTCTCCTTCAGCCAGTCCGGTAAACCCGTCTGAGTCTGGGTTGACGGGGAGTTGCCATCTCCTTGCGAAGGGTCGGAGCTTTTCTCATCCCGAAGAGAGCACTTGAGTCCCAAGCCTCGATCGTCCCATTTGCTCCGCCGAGGCCGGGCCTCCTAGCGCGGAGCTGCAATCTTCACAACACAGACCATGGCAGCAGCAATCTCTCCTTCTCCGGCGCTGGCTCCGGGATTCGCTCCTCATCATTGCGCCGCCGTCGAGGAAGTGCTTCCCTGGTAAGATGAAGTACTGCTGTGGGCGTAGGGAATCTACTTAGCAAAACCGGCACTCCAGCTTTGCCAGTGATTGGACGTCGGGTAGAAGCATCCAATGGCATTGGTATTCTGAACCATTACCGACAAGTTTGGAAAGTCGAGCGGTTGCAGAAGCTCAAGAGGTTGGCTGCGGTTCTGCTCGACATGGACTCACATGGCTCAGTCGAGCGTGTAACTTGTGCTCCTGGGGGACTGCTAGGCCGCTGTGGTACAGATTCTCAACAGTGCCTCCTGTTCAAATGGATGCAAACTGTCGTGAAGGGAACCGAGTTAATGTTAAGAAACCAATCAGTTCATTTAGCTCAGGCTTGATCCAGCGCCACCCTACCATTGATTTGTTTGTAACGTATAAGGATTGGGTACGAGAGTGTGTCACCAAAGATCCAGACCCTGTATCCTGGTTAGTAGGCATCTGATGCCCATGTTGCAGTTGGGTGTCTCTCCATCAATGCAAAACATCCCACACCACTACGTGTCGGACACACGATGCTGTCTCCAACGCCCAGCACATGTCGTCCAGCCCCGCCATTGTGCATGAGTGGGCTGAGTGGGGAGGATTGTTGGATGCAAATTCTGGATAGTGATGCATGTTCAGTGGCTCGTCGGCTCGCTGAAGCGTCCGGAAACCCTCTGCGCCCCATGGCCCTTACTTACCACCACCCTGGCCTGGTCGCAGTTTGCCTCCGGCCCAAGGATCGAGAGCTCGACCTCGAGAAGCTCTGGGGCAGCTTTGGTCAACCGCCCTTATTGTGTAGCACAAAGTGGTGCATCTGCAGGTGAATCCAAGGTCGTAGCCGGTGAGGCTGAAGGCGTTCTCTGGACTCGGCGAATGGTCACAAAGCTCGTCGTGGGCGGGGAAGCTAAAATGCCCTGCGGAGCACTTGAGGCATTGGCCCGCCGCCGATCACCACGGTCGTTCTCGGCACGACCACCACGGCTCCGCAACGGACTGAAGTCGAAGGAAGGAAAGACAAAACAAGAGAGAAGCACACCTGGAATCTCATAGCGTAAGGAGTACACTCATAGCAACAGCAAGGGCGCGGCGGTCGGCTGTCCCGTCGGCGTGGCTGAAGCTTCAGTGGGCTCCTCGTGCGGCTGCGCCGGCGCATCCCCCGCTGGCGGGACAGACTTAAACAGCTTCAATGCGATGTGGAGATGGTTGCAGTGCATGTTCGAGTCTGAGATGCAACAAAGCCATGACACACGGCGGGCTACTCAGGATAAATTCGCAATGCAGTGTAGTGAGAGGTAGGGCACCTACCAGTACTTTTTGAAACTGCGACTCCAGGCGATGCCCTGCGCGAATGCACTTGCATGATCTTGCATCTCTAGAGTGCTTCTATGAACGATGTGCCTGATAGGTTGAACAACGCATGGAAAAGACTGACATTCCTAATTAAACAGTAGGCAAGAAGCAAATGTGACTATTTAGCCAAGCTGTGAAGCTACGGAAGGCGAGCCCAAGAACGAGAGGCGAAGCTCTGCTGCACTGGCATTGCGACGGATTGTCAGGCAGGGTAGCACTGCATGCCTTGCACACATCGACCATGGATTCGTGTTCGACTGGTAAATCTGGTAACTTGCCGACGCTTTTCGCCGGTTTCTTACTATGAAGCAGACTGTAGAGCTGTGCCGTACTCGTCGGCTTGGCTCACGAGGCTCAGATGATCATTGACACGCTGCGATTCGCATGGATCCACCTGATTCACCACGCCAAAGTGTTCATTGCTCAAAGTCACAGCCTATCTGCCCTTTGCACAGTCACAACCGCACCACTGCAGCATGTGACAATGCTTGAAAACTCTGCCTCTGTGGACAATTCTGGTGAGCTCAGTCCCGCCTGGTCGCAAAAAACCGAAATTGAACACTGTAAGGTGCTTTTGACTTTGACTCGGTCTCCTCACCTTGACACAGGCCGCCGAGTGGTGACGCCGGTAGCTCGGAGCCTGAGCATTTGTCATAGCTGCACGTGTGCCACCTCCCTCTGTCACTCCGTCAAGTCCGGGCTGAAGGTCGGAATCCAACTCGTCCAAGGCTATCCGCTCATCTTGAACCTAAGTCCAGCTGCACGACCTGGGCTTCAGCCCTGAAGCACTTAGTAGCTCTAGTTCTGGGCCCAGGCCGATGCCAGCAGACGTGAGTCGGGATCGACATCAGCATCATCTGCACACATCACATGACTGTACTTGCGTCTCGCCACGTTTCCCTCCAAAGCGAAGGCAAGTGCAAGAGGGGAAAGCGCTACTGGTAGATTCTCCGGGCGTGAGGCTCCGCCTGCACGGCTCCGCTTCACCTGGAGCTGAGAAGTGTCCGGATGGGCCCGGGCCAGGGCACTGACTCTGCCTCTGCACTTTGTCTTGCCTGCTCCAGAAGCTCGGGAGGGACCGTGAGGTCCAGCTTCTGTAATGGCCTGAGTCTGAGCTTACCAAGCACGTCTTTCAAAGACAGGTTGCGTCCAAGTCCAAGTAAGGGAGCGCGCGCGTCCATGCCCCCGAGAAGTTTCTTGGCTGCCTCGGGCTGGGATGGGCCCCAGTGGCCGCGGGTCCCTGCGGGTGGTCGCTTCGGCTTTCGGCTCTGGCCTTGGCTCGCTCCGAGTTCTCGCGGTGTCGGCTCCATATCTGCCCACAGCGGCTCCGCTCCGTAATTGCATTTTGGGGGGAGTTCGCGCAGCTGGAAAGCCTCCAACAAAGGCGGGTCGTCCTGCGGAACGGAGGCTGGGACCAGCTCGCTGCACAAACTTCTTAACATGGGCAGGCAAGCGGGAACAGCGGAACTCCTGAAGGGACTCGGCTGTGTGTGTTGGCGCCTGGCAAAAGCCCAAAAGGTCAATGATGCAAGGTACTCCACAAAATCTTCATGTATGAGACAGAGACCGACGAGGTCTTTCTCTCTCCACTTTATGCAGATTCAAGCGGTTGACTCTCGAAACTTTCGAATGTTCGAGAGACACTGACGCTAGTTCCACAACCCCCGGATACACGTAGGCAAGCGTTTGCGACTCGCAAGCTGCAGAAATCAACTTCGCACTCCGCTCTGTGCGTAAGCCGCAGTCAGCGGCACGAAGGGAGTGCTGAGGCGAGTCTTCCAGAACCAACTCCCAAGTCGCACGCAAGACTGTACATCGCACTCTCGCCCTGCCTTCTGTGAAGCATAGCCGCCAGCTACCTGGCGATAAGCTTGATCCACTTGCCCTCCGTTGCAGTCGCTGATTTTTCAACACACGTCATCTCCTACGCTGAACTTGTCCAAGGGCCAGGGGCCTCCTCCAGATTCTCGGGGCGAATGGCCTTCACTTCCCCACTTCGAAGTCGAACGTTCCTGCCCCGACAAGACAGCAAGTGACCCTATTCGCTTTTCGGGCACCGAACAGCCATGCACAGCCCCTGTGCGTCCAGCGATTGGAAGAAGCATTCCAGCTTTCGAGAGCCTTGGAGGAACGCGCTTGTACTTCTGAAAAGCATGGGGCCACTGATCCCAGCGCTTTCAGCATGGCTACGCATGGCTACACCAAGGCTCTTGTGAAGCCTGAGGACAGGTGCATCGAATTGTCTGTAGGCATCGGACACCTTTCTCGCCATTGAGCCTTGCGGCCTCAACAAGCAAGGGCTGCAAGGTCTGGGGGTGTCTCTGCCAGTGCTTCTCTGTAGTTTGGGTCATTCATGCATCAAGCGAAAGATAGCGAAACCAACACATCGCCAATAAGAATCGTAGATGAACCAACATTACGCAACAGGCATAGGAAAAGTCGAACGAAGGAACGGAAAATCAAACATAAGAGAATGGGAAGCCTATCCAGCAGCACATCCTGTTCTGCCAACATCTAACAAGTGCGATGCCATGATCCATTTGTTAAACAGACAAGACAAGAGCCCACGTCCTACGCTGTTGCATTGCCCTACTCGCACAATCCGACCATCCACCCAGGCAGCGACAGAGTCTCCTGTGAGACCTTGCACTCGAACCGTCGAGCCGCAAGTCAGTCCTGGAGCTAACGTGCATAGTGGCCTAAGTGCAAAGAGGCCATCGAGGTTTCGGCAACACACAACTTCTCCGGGTCCTGCAGTTTCTGCACGGCCAGCGTCAGCCTTCGAGGGAGTGTTCGGCAAGGGCTCGGAAGATCAGAACCCCGGCACTCGGCTCACCACTCACCGAGTTTTGAATAAAACCAGGTTGAATCACAAAAAGATGATTGCGGATTGCTTTCAACAGAATTGGCCGATGACCCAAAAAATTCACCTGCAGAACCGACTGCCTCTGGCAAAGCTCTGGGCTTGCCTCCGGGACGGGTCGCGAAGCTCGCGAGATACTCGCCTCGGACCTTTGGATGTCCCATCTTGGCACACGCAAAGACGCAAAGAGCTTCGAGGCTAAGTGCACAGCTCGTGGTAAGCATCCGCAGGTGTGTCTGGGAGGCAGATCTGGCGAGAGTCCAAGAAAGAACCAACACCGTTCATTTCCTTCGGTCTGCTCCCCGTTCCTCCTCGTCACGCTTTCCGGGCGAGAGCCCAGGGGCCTCGCGGTCGCACCCGTGGTGGATATGGGCTCAACGAACGAACAGAGCAGTGCAAGCAGCAGTGCAAGCTTGCGCTCAAGCTTTTGTTAAAGCCTCCCACGCGCAGGTGCGCGAACGCACCTCTGATGTGGCCGCTGGCACGTCCTTGGAGTCCTTGTCTGCGGCCTTAACCGCTTGACCCACAAAGTTGCTGAGGATTCCAGTGCAACGGCACCTGAGATGCTTTTTCCAAATGCTGCACGGCCAAGGCTCTACACAGAAGTAATCTGCGGCTTGGGCCACACATGCCAGACCACCCTGATAGCCCACCCAACACAAATGCAGCGAGGCAGCGCTGTAGAGCTTCATACAATATCACGACATCATGCCTGACCTGACGTGGAATGCGCCCAAGCATTGCCTTTAGCACTTGCCGAGAAGCTCCTCGCAGCACTGCCAGGTTCGCCTCACCGACTGCAGCCTGGCTCCCCAAAAAGATTTCATGAGCAAGCCTTCCTCTTCCTCTCACAGGCTGCAATGGTCCTCCAAGACCAAATTTACGTGTTGTAGCGTATAGCACTGGGGGGACTCCAGCGATGTAGAAATACACAAAAAGCACGCAGCCGATGAAAACGCCGTGAGCAAGAACTATTTCGCCGGCATCCCGTTCAGCGTCAAGGCTAAGGCCCAACTTTCCGATCCTGTGGTGTCCAGAATGTGGTGGGATATCGAACTGGTCACGTCTTGCGTTCTGTAAGATAAGAACGTAAAGTAGCAGTAAAAGTGCTCTTGGCCCTCGTCCTGTCCACATGTCCGAGTCGAAACAAGCAGCTGATAATTGATATTGAGAGTTGACCCGAGAGCGACTGGACCTGAACTTGTGTTACGAAACGAAAGATGTCAGCATCGCGTCTTGCAGAAGAGCTAGCTGCCTGCATGCGTGCCGCAAGAACGGCACTGTAGCTCAGCACATCTGGAGCCTCGAGGTGAATGCCCGAGGCAAATCTGACAGCAGCCATCGCAGGTAACAGAATGTGGCCATAAACCGCAAGCAAGATGCCAGCTCTAGTCGGGGCATGTTCTTCAGCAGGACCAATGCCTGAACTTGCCCGACGTGTGCTAATCTCGTTGTCAGAAACTATCTGTATCGATCCTCTTCCCATCTCGGCGAGGCAGCAAGCGCTGTCATCATGTTGTTGATGCTGTAGATATCTGGCAATCGTTCCGTTTGAGAGCACCAGACAGCAAAAACACACTGCGAGCTGCACCTGGGTCAATTTGTTTCCTCATCATCTCCGTCAGCAGCTCACCTCGACTTCTGTCGAGACTGGGTCTGACAGCCGCAAGTTTTTAGAGTATGCAGTTTCCTCTTGCCGAATCAGAAACTGCGGACAAGCCGCAAGTTGCCTCCCAACCTCGGACTAGCACTGACTGCAGAAAAACAAAGCTGATGAGGAAAAACAGTTGAAACCACAGGACTCTTCAATGACAGGCTGTTCGTCCATACGGCGGTGAAGCACGGTACAATTCGTGCCTGCTGCCATGGTTTGCCATGGCACATGTCGCTCTGGTACAGGCAGTCATCACGGCAGTGAAGCTCCAACAGTCTGGTTGGAGTTGAAAAGCCGGCATTCGTCCTGCAAAGAGGCATATAAAGAGACATCATCGACGGATGACGGCAAGGAGGCCAGACGAAGCTCATGTCGAAATGCCGGAACTTCCTTATTGTCTTTTGGGCTTTTGGTGTTGCATGTTGAACTGCCGCGCGAGATCTGAAGCCTTCGAGCCCTGTCCTAGCAGCGTCCGGGCAGCTGCGTAATGACTGCCTCCAGCGAGGGCATGAAGGGCCGCATTCATGGTGACGACCTGAGAGTCTGTGGTCTAACGGTAAAGTCTCCAAAGCTGCCTCCTCTGTCCTGGGCTCCCTACGGTGGGCGCTAGAGATCGCTCGGGCAAACTGCCAAGCACCTGCATGAATGCAAGTTCTCAAGACCGATGTCCCTGTGGGCAAGAGCTGCGATGACGCCTGCAATGCCATGGGCCATTGGGAGCCCTCTGCAAAGGCAGAGATGAGAGCGTTGCACGTGACAACGGTCGGCCTGCTCAGCCAGCACTGCCCTTCTGAAGAATCTCTAGCCCCCAAATGATTCTAAAAGCACAAGCAACAGAGAACCTCTCGCGCGGAGTTGCAGCCTCGAAAGCCTGCACTGGCGACCATGCCCGTACTCCGTCCAAGAATTCTTTGCTAGGGCAATGCAAACCAACTCTCAGTGACAGGAGACCGGGAACTCTCGCAGCACACACATACCGCATGTCCCCTGGCCTCCAACGCACGCCTCCATTCTGTACCACGCCCGAAAGCAGTGATTAGAGCATTGGTGCACATAGTCGGCACCTGACACGAACCCTCGATGCCCCGTTGCTGCAGCTGTCAGGCTGGCACTCGCTGTCTAAATCTACGAGCAAAATGCGAAACCTGCAATGAACGGCTGTGGCAAGCTTCTTGGGCCACACCTCCCATCACACCCACACCGTCGCTACCCATCCAGGCACCCCCACCGGCCACGGCCACCCACACACTTGCAAGCTCATTAAAGGGTGATTGCATCCTTACTAGATGCTGCAATCCTGCAACATGTTGACATGCTGGCTTGTCAGATTGCAGCAGTCGCGCATGCTGAAAAGAGGAACTGGGAAAAATGACTGACCCTGCCGGCTTTTCTACTGGGTTTGGCTTTTCTGCCAACTGCACGTCACCTTCATGCACAGCTTCGATGGACAGAATTTGATTGAAGGGCACTGCGCCCCTACTGCAAGACTGTCGAAGAACACTCGATTTTCAGCTGTTTGATGCACGTGACCCTTTTCGTGCATGTACGTTGGTGGGGTATTGCATACTCTCCCGCTGCGCAGAGTCTTAGCGTGTACTGTATTGTTTGCTGCCAGCGCGCACGTAAATGACGCTTGCAGATGCGCTGATAAACATCCACGTAGCATGAAAGGGGTAGGCGACAGCCCAGACTTCCCTGCTGCGACAACTGGTAGGACAGATGATGATGACTGGTGGGGCCCGGTCTACAGTCGTCATCGTCATGCCAGTCTGAACAGTTTGACTGTGAAGTTTCTGCGAGAACGACATGTCGGATGGAATCCAGTACCACCCGTCCAGTAGCCGAAGCCTGACATGGCTTAGCTGCCCAATTGTCAAACATGCAGCGCAGCCACTGCTCGGTCAAGATCGCTGCGCTTGTAACAGGTGTCATGATACTTGTCTGGCAGTGGTGATGCTATTTGCTGTCGTCGCACAACGGTTGCAATCCGGCGTGGGTGAAACGTCTTGATTGGATGCGCTGTGATGCGCTGCTGGTGCCATTAGGCCACCCATTGATTGAAGGGCTCCGCGCGGATTATATGGACACCGTCTCTGTGCTGATCTCGAATATGGAAACCTGAAATCCATGCCGAGGTGGAGCCGCTCCATGCAAAACGTCCCAGAATGCTGCGAAGCGCGGAGCCACAGCATCGTGTTGTAAATGCAATTGTGTAACCATGTTCTGACCAACTGACAGAGTGTAACCAGGACCGCAGGTTGGACATTTGCAGGAGAAGCTCGTTGCGCAAGTCGCAACAAATAGCTGATGCAGGTAGCAAGCTCATGAAGAGGAACGATAACTCGTCGCTGAATCTCCTCAACCTCACCAACAGCAAGCTAGGAAGCTGCCAATAAGCAAAACCCTCGCGACAGCCATTGTCCTGATGCTGCAGCAGAACTATGATAAAACAGTGCAGAGGCTCCAGTGAGGGAGCTCTCCATTCCATCTGCACTGTTATTCAGCAGCAATCGACATCTTTTGCAGAGTTGGTCGCAACGGTGATGGCGATGCGAGTGGAGGGTTGACAAGAAAGGGCGCGGGGAGCAGGGAGCAGGAGAAATAACTTTCGTCTTCTTGTGCGCGTGAAATCTTCCGAGACAAAGGCACCTTCCTGACGGCGGAGCTTCGGCTCTGGATCCGAGGCCGGGTGTTCCGGGCGAGCCACCGGGTTTTGTTCGGATGCCACGTTGGGGGAGTTAGAAAATACCTTGCCCAGTTTGGGTAATAATACCACCAGTCAGCCCATTAGACGATTATTCCTATACTCCCCCCTACACCCCACCCAATATACCACTACTACTTCCCCATTATCAATACAAGTATAGGAATAACCAATTACCCCATCTATATTCTCTAAGGTGGTATTATTACCCAAACTGGGCAAGGGGTTCTTTGTAGAATTTGGTTCAGGGTTTAGGGTTATAACTACATTGTAATTATAATATATAACTGCTTATGTATTATAATTACATTATAACTATGTTGGCTAGGTTGTTTAATCCATTAAGACAAACTCAGGTTTATTCATAAGAGTTCTAACAATTTATTAAAATCCCTAATAAATATATCTGGATTAAAACCAAAATTCTTTATCTTACTTTGAATATCAATATTTTCAATAATCATCCAATCTTCATATATCCATCTGACCCTTTCA
>BGNK01000974.1:26406-95050 GCA_003297005.1 Symbiodinium sp. clade A Y106 | reverse complement strand
TCGTTGAACTGGCGTTTGTGACAATAACGGCAAAAATAAGCAAAGCCGTAGATATTATTAATAATATTTTCTGGTAGTGGCAATTCGTAAAGAGTGGAATAACGTTCGTGTTTCTTACATCGCATTGTAGTAATGTATCATATCCTCACGCATCTTCTCGCTCTTCTTCGTCCATGACTTGGCCGACTCCTCACTCACCAGGCTCGGATAACGCCGATCATGAATAAGGGGCCCCAGCTGTCGGNTCTTCTCGCTCTTCTTCGTCCATGACTTGGCCGACTCCTCACTCACCAGGCTCGGATAACGCCGATCATGAATAAGGGGCCCCAGCTGTCGGCTGTGCTCTTCAATGAGCGGGATCACTTTGTTCTCAAGGGCTTCCTTCTGGTGGTCAATGGCTTCCTTCTGCTGGTCAAGGCGGCGCAGCACCTCCTGGAATGCCTTCATGGGACTGAGACCACTCAAACATTTGAGCAACCACTGCCCCAACGCAAAAAAATCCTACTGGACATCAAGCACGCAATATGGATGTGCAAAACTATGCAGCTATAACATCTCGAAGGATTATTGACAAACACCTGCCTCCTGCGGCGTTGAATGGGCCGCCTTCGAGGAAATCACATACTGGACTGCATCGTTCATCTTCTGCAGGAGTAATCTGCGCTGCTCCGGTGTTGCGCCCGGGTCTTCGAGAGCAAGTTCCATTTCCTGTTTTGCGCGTTGATATCGCTCTGCTGCCTCTAATTGGCTGGTCGAGTCGCAAGAGAGGGCCGCGCTCGCCATGTGGAAAGCAAATCTGTCTAGCAAAACGTACTTACTCGTGCTGCAACCTGACACACCTTTGCCCGTGCGCTTTCAAGCTGTTCAAACGGTCTTGGGCAGAAATGATACGTCGCGAGGACCTTGCTCTTGCAGCCAAATTGGGTCTGCTCATGCTCCAAGCTCCGCAAGATCACAACTGCGGAAACTACCACACGGACTTGCAAAATTCAGTCCTCTTGGGTGCTGGTGGTTGGCGAAGTTGGTGTTTGCACCAGGCAGGGCCGGAAAGGATTGCAAACTTAGAGAATATAGATGGGGTAATTGGTTATTCCTATACTTGTATTGATAATGGGGAAGTAGTAGTGATATATTGGGTGGGGTGTAGGGGGGAGTATAGGATTAATCATCTAATGGGTTGACTGGTGGTATTATTACCCAAACTGGGCAAGGTATGTTCTAACTGGGTGGACACGGACACGCCGTGAGCACGTGATGCTGTGCTGAGCTGCGCCGGGCAGCTCGTCTGCGATCGAGAAGCTGCGGGTGGACAATAGATATCCGAGTGACTGTGAAAAGTGGAATGCCCCCTGCAAATTACAGAGGCACAAGTTCCACACCAACTCGCTTACTGCCTCACTCACTCACTCACGCACTCACTCATTGCCTCAATCCATCCATCCATCCATCCATCCGTCCATCCGTCCATCCATCCATCCATTAATCAGTCAACCGCAATTACCACTGGATTGGCAATGGCACCTGAGTATGTCGTTCCATGCACATCCAAGTTCTTCCCGGATTCTTGGGTAAACTTCGTAGCTTTCATGGACTGCGGCACTTCGTCTTCCAAGCCTTACTCTGGCATTCAGGGTCGAAGAACTGTCCGATGGGTTTATACCCCCGTCGATGATATCAGCATGCTCTGTATGCTCAGCCGTCGTTTTCCTGCATTCGACTCTTCCCCCCTGGCAATGTCATGATATACACTTTCTGCCAAACCGAAGTGCGTTGCAGGGACTAGGGAATCTCGTCACAGCGGGACATGGCAGAGTCATGGACATCTAAAGCGGAAAAGCGCCTCCGACGTGGCTTCTAGCTGTGCTTCGGTGTGGATGGCCAACGCTTCTTGCCACCTCCAGCTCGATGTCAGCGCTAGCTGCTACTTCCTTCAAACCTCCCCTTGCTCTGCCCATGCCTGCTGCAGCAGGAGCAAGCAGATATCAGAGCCACATATGTGGCCTGGGGGCAGAGGAGGAACTTCTGTGTAACCACCAATGTTGCCATAATCATGAGTTACTGATGTTTCCAAGGGTTCTTGCACAGGTTGCCAGGCTTGCGAAGCTCATCAGCTCATTCGTTGCTTAAGTCATGCCTCCCACAGCACTGAGAAAGACCAAGCACAGCTACCTTAAGGCCATGTTGCAGTATCTGGCTGCAGTGCCGCACGGCGCAGCGTGCTCGCCATGGCCAGGGCCTCTACACGACCCGAAAACGAGGGCGCCACAAACTCTCACAAGGAATCTGGGTCCGACAAAGGCGCCTCTCGCCAGTGTCCCGGGTCCTCATTGTTCCAGGCAACGATGCCTAAGAGGTGCAGCTTCTGTGCCCATGATGAGCACACAAAGACCTATATGTCAATATGTTCTCCCAGAAGCAAGAACTGATGGCAGCATGGCAGGCTTCGTTGTTGACTGCCACGTTTTGTCCTACAACGGCTTTTTCTGCAGAATGCAACACAGTTCTTAGTTGGCCAGCCAAGGAGTCAAAGAGTCCTCGCATCTCTTCCAGGAGGCCCACAGCCAAAGCCCACTGGCGCCCAGCTGCGCACGCTCGCAAGGTGGAGCCTGGCGAAACACAGCTCTGCCATAAACTTCAGCATACCAGCGCCAGCATACGTGGGCATTATAGTTGTTCCTAAGCCAGCGAGCTTCGCCTAAGCTGGAACAAACCAGTATCCATGATGCAGTCGGGATGCCACAGAGCTGCGTCGTGGCTTCAATACCCTGCAGTGATCCACCAAAACAAGGCACGGTTGCGCTTGCGCAGAGCCCAGCATACTTCCACGCGCAGTGCATGGACACAAGCGATCTGCCCCTGCCTCTTGCTTGGAGTACTTGAACCTTCAAGCCCAAGACGCAAAGCACAGCTGGGTGCAAAAACTGAGCTCCTGGCAGTGCCAACGCCTCACCCGGAGAAATTCGAAGCAAAATGACAGGGCGTGCATGTCTCTCCGCTCTCCGCTCCGCAACCCGCTCCGCTCTGGCTGCGCCTGCGCCCAGTGCTGTCCTGCCGTGGCAATGAGCGCCGCGTAGGTCCGAGCGGTACGAGGCACCCCCCGGATCTGGGCACGGCTCAGAGCGTCCAAGCAGAGGTGTTCACAAGAAGCCACACTCCAAGCCCCAGTCGAACATCTCGTGCAACAAGCTGAGCGCGATGTCATGCTCCTATCAGCGGGCATTGTCCCACAGAAGAGCTCGCAGATCACGGGAGACAAACGGCCTCCCGCGCAGTGCAAATGGCCGCGGTGAAGCTAACAGAATCTGGCTGCAGCTGGCGCTCCCCCATGCGGCCTGACATCCAACTCGAAAAGCACTAAAACGCTCGAGTCAGCTACGTGGGAAAAGCGGGGCCCCTGGATCTGACCGTAACAATAATTCATCAGTGATTCGCGCATCTATAGTCTCTCATGACATCCACGCCGAGGGACACATTACCAGGTGCAGCGCCCTCTCCCAGTGTCGATCTTCACATGCCGTTATTGCGGAGTTGTAGCTGTAGAGGTCAGGCCTTTGCCCGTCCACGTTCACGACATCTGTCCGGAACGGGGCATGCTGACTGCAAGTCAGGTTGCTTCGCGGTCATCTCCTCCTCTAGAAGCCACAATGCCTGCCGTGCACTTGCCCCGTTGTCTCGGCATGAGGCGCTTGATACGCGGTGTCAAGCTCGTGGGCATATGTGATTGGCAAGACATGTCGGTACAACTGCACTCAGATCCACGAACTAGACAATGTGTTCTTAATGCCTAGATTCGGCCTAGATGCGGGAATTGCCTACGAGGTCGCATCCTGGACAGGAGATGCCGTACGTGCTTTTTGAAGGCTATTTAGGGACCCCAATCATCTGCGCGCCAATTCCCCCCTCCCAGGCAGTGGGGACACCCGCACAGCCCAGACAGACCTGACAGCCGGACAACCAGCCCGGGCCCGACAGCCGGGACAGGCCCGGATGCTTTGCTCTGCCCTGCCCTCCTCGCTTTAGGGTTTCATCTTCGGGACGACTCTGACCCCAGGGTTTGCTCTGCCCGCCCGCTTTAGTTTGCTTTGCCTTGAGGGTTTCATCTTCGGAGCCGAGCCACAACTGATGCCCCCTGGCAACAGCCCCTGCACCATTGGTGATGAGGTGCCCTCTTCGGTCCACAGGATGTCCTCGCCGACCACGGCCACGAACATACGGTCGTAACCGGCCTTCACTATTTTGAACCACTCTTTGATCTGTAGCGCAAGCACCGGATCCACGTTGCCGGAACTGGGTAGGGTAGTCCAGGGCATTCTTGAGGTGTGGGCCTCTCCTTGAGGACCTTGTCGCCCTTGACAGGCTCCCCGTTGTAGTCAAGCGCCTGGTTTTGAGCTGCACCGCTTCTTCGGAGGTTCCCAGCTTCTTGATAAACCGGTCCAGTTGCCCAGCCACCCTCGATAGCTCTGAGGTGGCAGTGGTCGAGGGAACGGGTCATTGGCACACGACACTCTTTTACCCTCCGAAAAGACCACCCACGCACAGTAAAGGAAATTGAGGGCAGAAAACCGCCCTCAACCAATGGATGTTCTCCGTGGGTAGTCGTTGCTCTCTAAACCGGGTCTTCGGAGGCGGTTGTGGACTCCGTGCCCGGCGGGCAGCTTTTCCGGATTGCATGGCCTCGAGAAGGCCTTTGCCCAGGGGCTTCGTCCCAGGCCCTTCGTCCCCCATCACCGTCTTCATTTTCTTTCCATAGAAAGGCCTTCCAAAAGGCTCACTTGCTAGCTGCTGCCAGCCTTCCCCGTGGGGAGACCCTCGTGGTCGGTAGTCGACAAACTATGCACCACGCCACAGCTGGCCAATCCCGGGAAGCGCCCGGGCGATGGAACCCCATGCCGGAATACCTAATCACACACACACACGCATACATATGTACATACACGTACACATGCCCATGCCCGTACCCGTACCCATACCCAAAAGATACTCATTCCCATTCCCATACCTATACCCATACATATACACAGGGTGATGGGATGTTCACGGAACCACCATGTTCACCATAAGCAGCCACTTTCTGCCCAGATTGGCTTTTTCAGGAAACCATAAACCCCAGAAGAGGAAGGTAGTCGCCAAACCCTAGCCTAAACGCCCAAAGGTAGTTGCTTATTGCCGAAACAACCCAAGCAACTTACCGAAAGAACCCATAGTTTCCTGAAAAAGCCAACGGTATTTCCTGAACCATGGTGTCCTGAATTTCACACTTGTTTCCTGAAAAGGGCAGCGCGCTCCACATACACGTATGCCTCTGCCTGTACATGCACATACAGACATACACATACAGTCACATACATGTAAAGCGAGAGAGGGAGAGAGGGAGAGAGTCCGAGTGCGCCACAGCTCTGGACAGCGGTGCCTCTTTCCATCTGCCGGCGCTTGCGCACGCAGCGATCGCAGCATTCCAGGTTTGAACATCCGCACATTGCCTCGGAAACCAAGAACCACGTCAAGCTTGACGCAGAGCTTCCTGAACCCGAGTGCTCCAGGGCTCCGACTTCTCGGGCACATCTTTAAGAAGCTGCAACGCCTGACAGCATAGCTCTTTCACAACCGTCGTTCGGATTCGCTCTAATCATGTCAACCACGAAACGCGTCTGCAGCTACCACCAAGCACCCTCTTCGCCTCCTCCCATCGCCCACCAGCTCCACCTGATTCGCAAGGCAAGCTTAGCTTCAAACTCTAGTTGTCGCCACATTCCCAGCACAGCGGCAAGCAGCCAGCGCAGCTGTCAGCAGCGCTGCATCCACAACTTCACCACGTTCGCGCGTTGCCTCTTGACTTGTCAAAGTTTGCAGGACCTGGCTGGCTGCCTAGCTGCTTTTGGTCACCTGGAACAGCTCCAGTGCTCGATGCCAGTCACCGCTGCGAACAAGAGCTGTAACGGCTGCACCTCGGCACAGAGCACCTGGAAATCTGGGAGCCCGTGCTGAACGGAAAGACAAGCAGCTGCAGACCACTGCATTGGCAGCGATGCCTGCAAGATTGCTCCGACTTCTCATGTCTAAGGTGCGCGAAGTGGAGCCCACACGCACATGTGTCACGTGCATGACCAGAGGTGAGGTGAAGCAGTCGCACTTCTGCTGCCGCCAGCCCCACCATCACTCTCATGCCACGTATTCAGTAGCAGTATCGCAACATCACCATCACCACCACAACCGCCTTAAATCATCACATCACCTTACCTCCGCGAATCATCCTCATCACCCTCACCATCACCAACTGCTTCTTCATCCGTGCCTTCTGTCTGCATCTCTTCGAGCAGGGCCAGCGCTGTTGCCCCGTCGCCGTTGCCCGCGGCTGCACGCATCAAGCTGCCGTAGCTGTAGGCCTCAGCAACCAATCTCCCAAACAAGCCGGATGTGTCACCAACAGAATCAGGCACGACCAAATTGACTCTGATCTGCCTCAGTCATTTCTGCAAGTGTCTCGGTCGCGGACATCCAAAGCGACTCTACCCTCTCGCATCTCCTGCAGCAGCAAAAGCTGAAGATGTTGTGGCAAATGCATCCATTTGCTCGCCTAAAAACAAGCTCTTCTGACAGAAGGTCCTGCGAGTAGGCCGCTGCGACAGACAGTTGATCTGCTCGGCCTAAGTTGCAAGATCGTCGTATCTAGACAAGCCACGAAACATCAAGATCTGCATTCTACCCAGATGCCACAGGCAGCCAGGGCCGCATTGTAGTGGAAAATGTTGACCTGTCACCAGATCGAGCTTAGCGCGGTGAGGCCACAAAAGGAGGACAAGCAAGCTAGCGAAGAGAACGATCGTGCGTGAGCGAGTGAGTGAGTGAGTGAGTGAGAAAACGACTTGCTGCACAGGGTGGGAAGTGCGGAAAGCCTTGCTTAAGGCGCTCAAACCTCCCGGCTTTCCAGGCGGCCCTGCAAAGAGTCATTGCCCCCTTACGCCAGCCCAGCAAACAACAGTCCAACGCAAAGCCAGGACAGTGTGGAAGTTCTAGTGCCAAGGGTTCTTCCCTCGACAGTCTCCCATCAGGGACGAAGCCAAGCGAGATACTAAGTGCATCATGCGACCGGTGCGGCATCTGGCTTCCCCAAGTATTCACGAAGTACTCACTCTAATGATTTTCTGGATCAGGGCAAGGAGTTGCAACAACTCCATCTGTCCCCCCATAAGAACACCGGTCGCTTGAGAAGCGCCTGGCCCTGACTGGCACGGAAGGACTCGACCACTTGAAGCGCGTCTTGCCAAGCACCTCGGCAATGAAGCTCAAAGTAAGCAAACACCCCTTCAGGAAACAACATTGTGAACCTTGCCTTCCGTCCCCAACCTGGAAATCTCGGCGGTGATCAGTCGAGGGTCTGCTGGCCTTGTCGGACATGGCATGATCCAGCACGAAATGGGACCGTCCAAGCCCCATGACGTCAAATGTGCAGCAGAGTTGAATCTGCGAGAGACCTACCTCTTCACACGTGGCAAAATGCTATGCTAAGAAATCTGAAAATGAAGCTTAGGTTTTTCAGCTGGCTTCGCATCACAACTTGGTCTGCAACCGTTCGTGTCTCCTCGTTTCTCGTCCTGCAGCGGATGCACGGAGATGAACGGAGATGCAGACAGCGGAAACGTGCAGAAAGACCGAGGTTGCTGCAGTTCCAAAGCCCCCCTGGCCCTGGGCCTCGCAGAAGCGCCGGAAGTGGTGGAACATCGCCAGGGCCGCCTGGGCCGCCAGGGCCCGGACGAAGATCTCCGAAGACGGGTGCCCCAAGCACGAAAAACAACAAGGCCACGCCGCCACGCCTGAGGCAGGAGGTGCCATGACCGCCGTCAGCAGAAATCATCGGCACTGCCACCAGCATTCAAAGGGCTGGTAGCATATGCGGCATCCGTGCGAAAGACTACGGCTACAGGTACAGCTGCGAGGGACCTATTTGGCTATGCTGTGGGAGCATTGGCTTCCTGAATGTCGGCCTTTTCGAGGCAGCCAACACATCGCAGAGACAAAACAAATTGGAATTCGTGACACTCACTGCTCATGTCTCAGTGGCTCAGTATGGTCTCTTCGAGTGACTGACCCATTTCGCTCTTCCAAGCACCGCCTGCTGACTCCAGCTTCTGTGGCCCTCACAGTGCCGATAGTTGTGTCCAAGCTGCGAGCCAGAGTAAACGGCAACAGTGTCAGGAAGGCTTTTGCGAGCGAAGTTCATGCATGACACCGCCCACTCTTCAAAAAGGGTCAAGACCAAGACTGAGGAAGTCCTGGACTTGAGAAGCGTCGGGTTGACTCGAATGAAATGCAGTGCAAAGCAGCGGCCTGCGTGCAGCCCATGTTGTGAGCAAACGGGTTGGTCTACTAAAGATGGTTCGACACCTCCGTGCAAGTTTGTGTATTCAACCTGACTTTGGCCATGAGAGAACGATGACACAAGGCTTGAACCGAAAGTGCTGCTAAAGTTGATAACTTGATCACATGCAGCAAAATGCTGGAGCTCGCATGATGCAAGAAGTTGCAAGAGCAAGATGGACTGTTGAGAGCCCCCCACGCATGTCACACATATCCCCTGAGTCTCACCAAGCAGATCGGCGCAGGATCCGGAACGCCAAAGGGTCGAAGGACATCGACTCCAAAGACTCCTCCTCGGCGAGAGGATGACCCTTTGCATGTTCCCGCTCCATCTGCACTTTGCCTCTCCGAGCGTCAAAAGGATGTCTGAGTTCCGTATCTGTCAAATCGAACTTCG
Source organism: Symbiodinium sp. clade A Y106 (assembly GCA_003297005.1). NCBI lineage: Eukaryota > Dinophyceae > Suessiales > Symbiodiniaceae > Symbiodinium > Symbiodinium sp. clade A. The sequence continues at coordinate 86,298 of BGNK01000974.1, read as the reverse complement.
GAACAGCATAGGGCGTCCTGGCACTCAACAGTGCGAGCACCATGTGAGCACAAGCCAACAGCACGGCAGAGCTGGCCTGATCTTCACCTGGGGCCGGCAAGCTTGTGCCAGGAATCGTCGGCAGTGCTCGACAGCCTCCACTTCAGCTTCACGAGCTCCTTTGGGGATGCAAAAAGGCTTGCACCGTTCATGGTCAGGTTTGGCAAACACGATTCATGATACATTCATCAGCGATGTCATGCTCGCAAGATCGGAGATACCATCACGATTGCAAAATAGCCATGTCGTGTTGTATCCGGCACACACGGCCTCTATAGGCATTAGCCGTGCTTGCTTGTGTTTCGTATGCTGGTCGCAGTGATCCTGCTGTCCATCTGTCTTTTGCGTGGGCCTTTACATGGAAAGTGGCCCACCTCATACAACTCTGACAATGATCTTCGGCACAGTTGTCGGTTTCTCGACTGCTCTTACAGTTGTCGAAACATCAAACTGCGACCGTGTGCGACGCCCGAGCTTCCCGATCAAGGCCAAAGCCATACGTAGAAGGCCCTTAAGGCCGTGAAGTCCTGTTGTGACAGGACGTCTTGCTCGAGGTATTTGAGGCGGACTGGGGACATCCACCTGCGCAGCTTCCAAATCGGCTGGAACCATCATTGGGACGACAGCGTGCCGAAATCAGAAGCGAAGTTTCACTGAAGCCTTGGAGAAGTTCTGCTGTACCTCTGCCCTAGCATCCTGCCGGTGCCCACGACGAGCCAACACTTTCGAGCTGAGAATGGAAGCTATGAAACTGTCCGCTGCCAAGTCCTGGGAGGAGTCTGACTCTTGCAATAGACATTGCCTCTCCTCCCACGGCTTCGTGATGCTTCGTGGTGTCTCAGAGACTATGTCCTATGGTCCCATGGTGACAGTCCACAAAGCTCCCAGGTCCCAGGTCCTGGCTCTCCAACTCTTGGATTTCGCAGATGGTCTTGTCAATCAGCTCTTCCAGTTCCGCTGTCAAAGGCATGGCATCTGCAAGGCATTGCTCGAAGGAAGGACTGAGGCACCAAAGTGGCATCAATAAAGACATGTTCTGTAAGCTGCACCACCTTGCTGCCCGACGTTTCCCCAACAAAGCTCCTCAAGTGCGTCAAGCTGCATTAGGTTTGAAGCAAGTCGACTTGCAGCAATTGCACCGATCTGGACACAGTACGGAAGTTGCACCTGACTGCTCATTTTCTCTGCCTGCCTCAGCGCGTGTCACCATGACTTCCTTCATCACGTTTTGTCACAGTCCACTTCTTGACGCAAGGTAGACTCAGCTTCCGACACACGGCCTGGCAATGTCATCCACGTTGAGACGGGCGACTATCATGGCACATACACGCCTGTTCCACAGCTGCGCGGCATTGAGCAGCCCAGGCGCAGCTCCGCACCTCGAGGTTGATCCATGGCCTGCGGCGCAGGCCGCGGAGCCTCCAGGTCCTAGGATGCACGGCACTCCGTGAAGTTGCGGGCACGATCTCTCAGCTCTAAGCTCTGGACATCCCGCGACGATTTTGGCAGCATTGCACAAGGTATGTAGCGCAACCAACATCCATACAACAAGGAATGCCAAGGTGACGAAAACATGCTAGAACTACTGTGTTGAAAGGTTGCAGAAAATCAGAATACCCTCAATCTCAAAGAAAGAAATGAATGTCATACACCTTGCTTTATGAGTCACCTCCAGTCCGCACTGGCAGCAAGTCAATGCATCACAAGAAGATGATGTACCTCAGTACTAGCCTTGCCCTGTGGAACTCTCGTGCACGGCTTGCTTCTTGGATCTTGACAGGTGCAAGATAGTCGGGTCACATTAGCCTACAGCACAGCTGAGAACGGCGTGCCTACTCCGGAGACGTGATGTTCAGGCTCTGCATTGACTCTACATGCAATCGGACTACGGAGTTTGTGTTCACAGGTTACCATAGTGTCACGATGGTGTCACGGTTTCCGGGTCGGAGCGATGGGAGGCTTCCTTTTGAAGGCGGCTCACAGTCCTGGATGCTTTGTCCAGGTACAAAAGAACTGGAGAGAGGCAGAGGTCCACGGAAGCGTGGACACGTCAAGGCTCCATTGAGGATCACGACACTTACGCAAAGCGTTTCTGGACCACCGGTTCTGAAGGAAAGTCGAGCCTCTGCCCTTCCCCACTGTCGAACGTGCTTGCGGCCATTGGCTCTGTAGAGATATATGTAGATGTTGCAGTTGGGAAAGGTGCAGCAAGCATCGAGTCTCCATAGGCCGGAAGTTCCCCTCTGTTCACAGGAAGGACCGACCTCAGATTAGAAATAAATTTCAGTCCGAAAATAGCTTTGAACCATCTCGTGCTGACGGCGCTTACATTGGCTCGATTGGTGCTTTACTCTAAACGACATGCACAAGCTAAAATGACCCAAACGTTCATCCGAGCTCGTACAGCAGGCAAGCATCCGATGGGGCTTTCTTTGCTGCTGGATCCGAGCGGCTTGGACACTCGACGGTGCCAGGGAATCGTCGGAATGCGAGGCAGGGGACCTGGAGCCGAGAACACGCTAAAGTCGAGACTGCGAGGCAGGCTGCGAGATCTGAGCCACGAGCGGGGCGGGGGCGAGAGGCTCGGCCAGGGCGGTGACACGAGTGGCCGGAGACTATTCCGCAGCTCTGCACGAAGGAGCTCCTGACACTTGCACAACCCAAAATGAGGCTGAAACGCCTGGAAGGCAACTACAAGCTTGAATCTCAATCGTACAATGCCGAAAATTCGTGGTGCAAAGAGCCTGCTGGGCGACAGTTCTTTGCAGCAAAGCTCCCTGCATACTCAAACATTAACGGCAACAGACTTTCCGACGGTACATTCGCGCTCCACTCAACCTTACTCCTTCTGCTGGTTATGCTCCTCCTACTCCTGCTGCCGTTGCAGCCCCCGCTGTCAGAATGACAGTGACTGACTAAAGACCACTGATACCGAATCCTCAAGCAGACTGAAAGACTGGAAGGCTGGCCTGGCCTTGCTCCTGAGTATCTATCACTGCGGCGACAAGCAAAGCATGCTGCTGGCGCAACGACCGACACTACGTCCAGCCACAGCTTCACCGCGTTCCATGCCAATGTGAAGTCTGCCATCTATGGCTGCAGACCAGCAGCACAAAGCGACAAGCTTGACCGCCTGTTTCAGACCCACGTACCGTCCTGGCCCTGTGCTAAAGCTTGCAGTTCCAGGAGTGCCACCTCAGCAAGATGAAACTCAACTATGAGGTCTATCGTGTCTGCAGCCCAGTTGCCTGCAGCTCCTTGTCTTTGGCTGCGCTAAGCTCCGCATACTTCCTGAATGCAACAATCAAGACAACCACGTGCGCAAACACTGGACTCTGCAAGGCTTCTTCACATCGACACAATGTGTTTAAAGTTGACGCCATGTTTCTTCTTTACCTCTGCCAATTCGGATGCACCCTCTGCACGCCCCATCTGTGCTGCTGCCTCTGCCTTATCCTCCAGAGCCTCGCCGCATGCATTCCATAGTGCTACACTCAAACAGTCAGAAGCAGGGGGCGCTGATGTGGCCCAGTCAAGTTAGCAGAGACACGCGCAACTTGTTGCCGGGCCTTTACGGTACGTTCCAGGCTCTGCAGCCGCGCCTCCAACTGTCGGTTCTTCTCCTGCCAGCCCCAAGTGTGCAGGGGCGTCCACCGGCTTATCACTTAAACCTCTTGAAAGACCTTCTCTTTCCGAAGCAAGTCTTCCGTTTCCACCAAGCGCTTCTCCAATGCTTGGTTGCACAGCGTCACCTTAGATTGCTCTTGAGGTCTCGAACACTATGGTAATTGCTTCAAGTCAGAGATTCTTCCGTCTGCCTAGCACAGGTTACACATGTGAGTGATTCCCAAGCTCGCGGTGCCTCTTCTGCGGTACTGCAGGCTTCTTGTGCCTTCTTCTGGGCATCATCCTTTTGCCTTTCATGTTCTGGAGCACGGTAAATGTAACTTCCACACCAACCTCTTGAGATTCCAGGCTCAAGTTGCAACGCTCGTAGGCGCCAAATGGCTACATCAAATCAGTTCTGGGTTACAGTGCGTCTCACGGTGATCGACAGCTCTCGGGCCTAGCGATATTCAGTGCAAATTCGCTCTTTGTCGCCGGGCGTAGCAACTTGCTTTCAAAAATGGCGCAGGGAATCACGGCTTCTTCGCCGATGTCGCCGTGTGCGACGGCATTGTGTGATTTGTTTAGCTCACGTGATGCAGCTTCTCGTATTGTCGCCCCTTCCGAATTGCAGCTGGCGTTCTTGTAGCGCACATCGCTTCGCACTTCTGTAACGGCTTCCTGCAAGTCTTTAGAGGTTGGACGACTCCACCAAAACGGAAAGACGAGTCAGTTCCATGTTTGAGACAGTGGCAAGCCGATGCGCTGTAAGGGTCGAGTCAGTTTCGGGCGACCTGCGGCAAGTGCAGGGAAGCTAAACGGGCTGCTGCAGACTGTCGCGGCCGCTTCTGCACTGAAAGCCGAAGGTCGGTCCACTCGTCATCACGCATCTTGAGCGTTTGCATCCCCACTTCCAGAACACATGGCAGATTGGAGGATCAGCGTTTTGGTTTGCTGGTTCCTCGTTTCATCTTGGGGCAGTCGCACAGAACACTCTGGAGCGAACCTGACCGACGGTCATGAAGCGAGATGTGAATTTCTATCCATTGCTCCACGCGTGGGTTTCTACCTTACTGGATGCCGGGCCTGGAACGACCCGGATAACATGTCGCAACAGCAACGGCACTTAGGCACCACCAGTTTCAGGGAATCGCGCCGGCAGAGAATCGGCTCTCTCCTCTGCAACACGAATAATGGGCTTGCTCCTTTACTCGGCCTCCTTTCCGACTCGTAATTCCGCTGCAGATCCGTGAGGCTCTGCCGGTGTGCCAAAGCCTTGGAGGGAGGGAGAGGCTGAGGCAAATGTTTGCACCAGGCTTTCCAAAATGCTCGAGGGGTGACAGTACGAGATGTGCACAGCTATCAAGCATTGGCAGGATGGACTGCTCTCCAGACCCACCCGAACTTAGGGTGATAGGCAAAGCTCTGCACATACACGGAAAGACCGAGAAACTGTCGCCGCTTCCTGATCATATCTTCTTTGCGCGTCTTCGGCACGACGCTCAGCTTCGTCTAAGCGCCTCTCGAGGCCATCTGAAGCCCCGGATCCCTGCGGCAAGACAATGCCGAGCCTTCGGTCTTCTTCAGATGCTTCGTTCTTTTGACGGAGCTTCTCCTGCAATGTCTGTACCTGGCTGTTGCAGAGGGCCCCCCCCAGCCGGATCGCTAAGAGGCCACAAGTTGAGTCTGTCGGTGCCAAGCGCTACATATCATCGACCGCGGCTGTGACGCGCTAATTAAACTAAAGTTTGCCAGTAATGAAACGAATGCAAATGGCAACAACAAGGCCAAAATCCCAGACATGTCGTCGCAACTTAGCCACTCAGAAAGAAGTCGGTTGAGCTCTATTCGACGGAGCGGCAAGCCGCACGTGATCCCTACTGTCGCCTTTGATATGTACCCGATGCCACAATCGTGGCAGGCAAGAGTTTGGGAATTTCATCATTCTCTCGGCTTCATGATGCGCTGCCACGCGGTTTGGAAAACCACTGAGCATTCTCGGACCGAGTCGGGCCATTTCGGCTACCCCTTCCACAGGCACAAGTTCGACGTCGCAGCGGCCTGAGAGCGCCCATCTTTTGTGAGATGCCTCAGTGCCTCGCCATCCTCACCCTCCGAGCGCCTTCAGAATGCCACGGAGGCCAGGTGCAGGTCTTCATACACATGCTCACCCACGTGACACGTGCAAGAGGACGTGGTGCGCTTGAGGCTCGCCAGGCAGGCGCGCCTCCAGTATTAAAGTGTGTTCTCCACATTTCTCCACTGTCACTGCGATGTGGTCTTGTACAGATCTGCATCACGCGACAAATGCGTAGCATCGTAGTCGGCATGCAATCCCGATCCGTGCAAAAGACGTGGCTCCGCCACCAGCTCATCCCTCTGGTCACAGATACACGGATCATGCTCATGCTGACTTAACACCTCCGAGGAGCATCGACAACGGAGAAGCAAAGTTCTTCAATCTTCAGAAACTAGGATTCGAGTTCCGCGCCTACCTGTGGAACCCAAACAGTCTGGCGTGCATCACCAAAGAGAGCTCGTTGATGATCCGATGCCTGCAGATGCTTGCGCTACCTCACTGGGTGACTATGTAGGGTTGGCCCTGCAAGCACGTCGGAGTAAATGGACATGCCGTCATCCAGACTTCGTGCAAACGTGGCCTCCTTGATTGCAGCTACATGCTGAGCTTCTTTGACGTCCAGCTGTTGCCTCACGATATTCCGAAGAACGTCAGCCGAAAACCCGTGCAACAGTGGCCTCAGCTCCTTTCGCTCCTCCAAGACCGTCTGCGCAGGGGCTCGAGCCCACAAGCCATGTGTAGATGCCAACAGATGCCAGAGAGATTTCACCACAACAGCCTCGTAGTACTTCTTTTTTTGTTGGGCCGCTGTCGTCCTGTCAAGTATTAACCACCGTCTACATCCAAATGGCAGCAAGAAGCCGATGGCCATGTCAATGCCCGGAACCCCGGATGCCTCCAGGGCCTCCACGTCGAGAGCGAGCTTGACATTGACTGGACTCACATGCTCACCTCTAGACAGTGCTGACCCTTGGACCTTTAGTCACAAAGTAAGACAGTCTCGCAGAGAACGTAGACACTTTGTTGACCACGCAGGCTATGAATGCTGAGAGGTGCTTCTACCGAGCCATGTCGAGATGAGGCAGACTCAAGCTTTTCGATACGAAGACCGCGATGGCAGGACATGGTCAGACGGTGAACTTGCGCCACGTCTCTTTTCATCCTGATCGGCAAAGAAGCCCATTGCAGCAAGATCTGTCCCTGCGAGAAGATACTTCTTCGGGATCCTTAGAGAGGCATACCAGGCATGTGGACTGCATTGGCCCCCCCCAACACGTGAGCAGGTGAAACTCACACGGTGCAATGTGCGGCCGAAGGGAATCCGTCTTCTATTTCTGAACTGCAAACGGCGACTAGGTCTGACGAGGCTGACAGCTGTCCGATCTTCGCCTCTTGGCATTTCCCTTGCCGCCAGCGGCCCTCCTCAGAATCCCTTCCCATCGTTTGCCAGCCTGGGTCACCAGCTCCTGAGACGGCCAAGATCAGCTGTTAAGAACTCCTAACTGACACAGCGCTTGAACCCTGTGGCCCCAACCTTCAGGCGAGCATCTGCAGCTGCACACCTGTGATCGAGGACAGCACTGAAAGGCCGTACATGTTCAAGAACCTGCCTCATTATGCCAGAGGAATCTCCGGACAGTGAAAGACCATACCAGAAGCATGCCATTCGGACCAGAACGTCACGACCACTGTCACATGCGAAGGAGCTTGAATTGCTTGGGTGGAAACACAGGTCGCAACTAGTAACTAGTTGCTTTCCAGCATATACTCCATGTTACCATCCGCGACGAACTCCGCGAAGCAGGATGACCACGACGACCAGGACCAGGAGACCACCAGGAGACCACGAAGAGACAAGCACGAGCCCAGCGAGAGACCAGCAAGTGACCACTACGGCACCAGGAGACCACGAAGAGACCAGATTTTCCCCAGGTACTGGCGCATTGAGCACCACGCAGCGGGAGCACGGCAGGAAAATACATTCCCCCCAAGTACTGGCGGGTCGAGGACCAGAGTGAAACTACTGTCCCCCCAATGAGCAGCCTACTTATGCTTCCCCCGTTGCAAGATTGAGATGGACACCCGAAATCCTTTCCCGCAAGTATTGCTGCGCCTCCTTGGTTTCGAGAGTAAAAGTCGCCCGTAGTATTGTTTGCAATGAATCGGGCTCCCAGCGCATGGCCGCACGGTTTCGCATTTGCCGCAAAAAAACAAGAGCACAGGGAGCTCCTTTCGAGGAGCGCCGCGCGGCCATGTCAATCAACATTTTCTTTGCTTCCAATGCAAGAACCCTCTAGTGTTGCCACAAGAAAAGGCGGAACGTAAAGTGGCACCCCGCCTGCGCAGGTTTGAGGCAGCCAAGCGTTGAACCCGTCGACTGAGCCGCACCTCCAAGGAAGCCATGGAAAGTCCAAGGAAGTTCCAAGGAAAGTTGAAGGAGATGCAGGCTTCTCCTTGGCGCCTCTATGACTATACAACCGTATAGCGGCACACGGTTGTCGAAGAAACTTCCAAAATTCTAGCTGCTAAAGCTTTGCATTATTAAGCCGGGGTAGTTTCCTGCGTGTTGGGCACTGAGCTCATTGGCTCTCTTCTTGCTCCCGGGGTAGCTCAAAGAAACATCGGCGACTGTCCATCGCCGGCCAGTACGCACATCTGAACAGCACGGCAAACACCACTGACTTCGGTCAGCAATCTGAAGGCTGCGCGTGCTACTAGCGCAGACAAGAAAGACTTGGGCAGAGACGTGACCAATCCACGGGCATGAAGGGCCAAAAAAAGCCAATGGCTGGCCAACAAACGGCTGTCGGTTGCTGCTGCACATGGCGGGTAACGGACCGAAGGGTGACCTGACTCATGCAGGTGTATATTCAGCAATTTGGTTTCATTGTGTTTTGAAGATTTTGAAGTAAAACCGAGATGATGCCGTCAGGCTTCGGTGACTGGCGGTACTGCCCCACTGCTGAAGTCTAAGGCACATCGTCCGACACATCTGCTATGTTGCTGTCTGCGTTCTGATCTTTGGGTCCGGGTGCTTCGGTCTTTGCAGTCACCCCTGTTATGTTTTCGTGCTTCCTGCGACCGCAATGGGATTTTGGAGTTTCCACCGAGAAACCTGCGCTTCAAGTTCGGCCAGGATCGCGGCTTTGCCCCGCAGAAAATGCAGCGTGCTCCCTTCAACCCTTCAGCGTGGTGAAACGCGCGTGACTTTCAAGGGCACCCACCAGCATTCACCACAAATACGGCACCTTGGACAAACAGCTCTACCAAGCTTACACGTTGAAACATGGAGAACGAAGAATCCAATCAGCTGAAGCTGGCTGCTGCTGTGAATGGCCTCAGAGTTTGTACTGATTGCCTGCCGACCTTGGCTGGGGCGATTAGATGCACCGACACTAGTAGTTCAGCTGCCAAACCCTGGGAGGCCAGCGACTGGCCTGGCGCTGCCATGCAGTTCGCACACCTGGACTCTGGACCCAAGGATGTTTTCTCCGCTCTCTGGTGCCGACCCTCCTCTGAGTCGCCAGACGCAGCACGGCTTTCTCTGCCGAGAGGGGGCGGCTGCCACCGGGTCGAGCTTCACGCAGCACCTGTCGGCAACTCAAGAAGCTTTTCCCTCCGCAACCCCGGGACCGAGGAAGGGCCCCTCACACGCTAACGGTGGATTGATGGATCCGTTCGCTGACTTACCCAGTAAAGGTGTGCCAAACAGGCTGCCTCGACCCATACCTTCTGCAACTCCGTCCAACCATGCTCACCTCAAAAAGCAAACAACGACATCGAAGACTGCTTCATCTATTCACACGGAATGCTGCGAGTGGGTCTGACGTCAAAGTCAGACTCCTCAGGCATAGTCTTTTCAAGCACAATTTCCGCGGACCCAGTAAACCAAAGCTTGAAGAGTCTGGGCAGAAGCAGCAAGCACCGCCACGTCGATCTGAGCACGACGACAAAGACCAGCTGCGGCCGCTTCTCCGGTGGAAGAGGTCGTACAGGGCCCCCGCATCCGTCACCAAGATGCTCTCCCATCATCCTTCTGTCGGACGATCATGATCGATTCCAGGTCAGGCCCAAACCGACTGCCATCGCAGATGGTGGAGTTTTCCGCACATGATTCGGCAAACATGGCCCTAAGCCACTCCAGTTCTGCCAAACCATCATCCATGGCCAGAGCTTCTGAACCCAAAGATGCTTTCACAACCCGACGTGGACGGTGAGATCGACAGCAGATTATGCTGAACATCGCCAGGGCCCCGTCCTTGACCACGAAGCCACCCTGGGACTTCTCCGAGACGTGGGCTACTGAAGCATCGCTGACCGATATCCACATGCCGTTCTGAAGCGGAATCGGCATGATCCTCAAGTAGCAGTCACTGGTCCGCTTAAGCTCGGCGATCGTCTTGTTCACAGCTGTGACGTGTTTGATCTTTGGGCGGCCACTGGCCCAAGACACAGCCATGGCACAGGCACCGGTGACATCCGGACGGGCTTCGTTGCCAATCCACAGCAAACTGCCACCGGCCCCACGAAGCATTGTGATCTCAGCATCGGTCAGCTCCTCCTCGTCTCCGAGCTGCATTCGCACTTGATGAAGTCGAACAGGATGCAGCTTTTCCTCCATGTAACGCTGCATGTCGATGCGAATCTCAAAGTTCTCAAGCTGACGCACCACGCGTCCCAGGTACTCTGCATGACCCTTGTACACAATTCTCCATGTTCCAAATCGGAACCTTTGTTTGAGTTGCAGCATCAATTGCCGATGACGTTGACCCCCGCGTTGCGCAAAGTCGTCGACGTCAAGGAGCACCAGGCCCGCACAACCCATGGAGAAACCTTGCGCACGTTCCGCTGCATTGTAGTGGAGGATCAATATAAGCAGGGGTCATAGATGGATTCGGCATATCCCAGAGATAGAAGAACTTCGGGCACCGTACCCCTCCATGTCGCTGGAGCGTTGACGAGGCCGTATGTCCGCATTGCTCATCTCGAACACCTGGGCCACATTGCACTTCCAGAGCTCACCGCAGCGGGTTACCCAAACTGTGTGCCCATTCTGAAGAACAACCCAGCAAGGACCAACCTTGGCAGTACTTCCACGCTCACCAAGCTTCCAAACCAACACGGGGTTCACCCTCATCAAACTTCAACTTGTTGACGTCTTGACTCTTGCCTTGGCCGGGCTGCACCCGCGACTTGGAGTCCAGCTCGATGAACGCTTTGCGGGCAGCCAGTCGAAGCTCATGAGCTCTCTGCCAAGCAGAATCGGCCGTTGTACTCAAACTGAACTCACCTCCGTCCGATATGAGATCCAGCGTCACTTCCACCAGCGACGGCTGCGCTGAGGTCGGATCAGCCCCTGTCGACACATGCTGGACAACAGGTTGACAGGGCTCCATGGAAAATCCTTTGAGACCCGGCATTTCATCCACCCCGGCTGCACTCCAGAACTCTGATCCTGCAACATCTTGGCTGCAAACCGGGTTGCCCACAAAGAACAGGTTGGTCGAAGGAGGTCCGGCACGTCCACCTTGCTGGGCTGGGGTGCCGGAGTTGGCGCGCGGACTCCGAGGAACTCGGCGGCGTTAAGGGCAATCTTTTGACCAATGTTCAAGCTGCCTGCAGTTGTGACAGCGGCTGCGGTTCTGGATCTCCTGCAGCGAGGTCCTCGGCCGATGGCCATCAGCACCATGGCCTTTTCCATTCCCGAAGCCACGGCTCGTTCGGGCATCCTGCAAGGCCTTCCGATGATCGGCATACGTTCCGTAGATGCCAAACCCTTTTTTCTAGAGGAGCCTGGCAGCTCCTTCCCTTTCGGCTTGCTCTTGCCCTTGATCTCCCCTTAGCTCTTGCCTTTTGCATTCCATCGCCCAGCGGCCTCACCATACACATACGACACAAGCTCGCCGGTGCAGGCCACCGCTTCGTCCTCATCAAGCATCTGAGGAAGAGGTTCATCAAGGCAAAGGAAAACGGAGCCACCGTCGTCAACCTCAAGCAAGTCCTCGAACGGATCAAAACCCTCACCGTAGACCTGGTCGTCAGGGTAGGCCTGGTCGCCGTAGTAGACCTGGTCGCCAAGGTAAAGCTGGTCGCCGTAGTAGTTACGCAGGTCTTCCTCCGTTGGTTCACCGTGCTCGCCCCAGTAAGTGGCACGGCCCTTGTACAGCCCGGCATCGTCCACCGAGTCAGCAAACACCTTCCGGATCGCCAACTCCACTTTCCGGAAGTCAAGGGACCCGTCTGTCAAGACGCGGATCCTCTGCCGCTCATCTTGTGAGAAGCCGCCCTGCCTCATCACAAGGTGGCCTAGCACAAATGCTGGGCGGCATCACTATCGAGCAGATCCAAGCCCTGTTTGCGAAGTCCTGCAAAGGCTGCCGTCTTCGTGGCCAGGTAGCCAGTGATCGCTTGACCTGCTCGGCGACATCCTCCAAAGATGGCAGCATTGAAGGCCTGCTCCAGCTTTGCCACCTTTAAATAATGGTGCGCTTCCTCAATGCAGCGCACTACCTCCTTCCAGCCATTCTCCGAGGTGATATCCTCCACGGACAAGTGAGCCACCACTGAAGACAGTCGGCTGGAGTATGGGATGGAGATCAAGGAGGAAAGCAGGCGCTCGCGCCTCTATCAACCACAGCTTCAGCTTCCGAGCGTACTCTCTATACTCGGCCTCCGGCAGTTCACCGTCCCAAAACGGAGCACTTTCCATCCGGTAATCGGTGAACTTCCTGACTCCCCCAGCTGAGCCATCGAGACCGTCAGCTTCATAGGGCGGTGGCCGCCGTCGGGGATCTGGTCCGCACCAGAGACGTAGGATTCCTCGTGGGCGTCCGAGGGGCCGCCGCAGCTGAAGCATCAGCTTCCATAGCCATCTCCTGGGCTGGGCTCACACCACGCTTCCACTGCACTGCCCTTCCACACCTTCAACTCTTCCCAGGCAAACTGGTACAGCACTTGGGCCAGGACCACAAACAAAGCTCGCGATCCCAGCAGCAAAAACTCCGAGGCGGCAGCCTCGGCACCTGGCTTGATGAAGGCCCAGGTCACCAAAACACACAAGTAGAAGAGCTCGCGGCTCACAAAGCACAGTAAAGATCATCAAGATCTCCGTCACAAAACGGAGGGTGCGAGCAGGGCGTCCGGTTCCGGGAACGTTCCCAATCAGCACAAGTGCGGTCTCCGGGCCAAGGTCGTCACCCCGGCTCCGCTACCACTCCGAAGCACGCAGGAGGCCCGCACCAACCTCTTTTGTTGGGAGCTCAAGGCGCCGCCGGTTCGAGAGGTAAGATCCGACAGTTCTGCACAGCTCGATGCAGGCCCTCGGAGAAGCATGACAACACACTAAGTACGATCAGACTCGGGCCCAGCAACACTAGTTTCACAGCTTCCTTCATCGCAGAGGAAAGGTCCGAATACAGGTGGGGCGGCTTCGGAGCTCAGGATTGATACTTTGGTATTCGTGACTTCGGTATGGATGCTTCCAGTTCTTCAGTTGAGGATTCGAAGTTGAGATCTATAAAGCTTTCGAAGAGAACAACTCAGTACTGCAGCAGTGCACCGAAGACTGCTGCGACTGGGCCGGCAGCGTGCCAACCCAAGCCGCCAACGCCAAGCCAAGGCCTTTTCAGAAAACAGCCGGCCCTCTCTTCCCAACCAAGGCCAAGCTTGCAGCTACTTGAGGCTTTGCTCTCAGGTCTTCGATTTACATTATGTCAAGATCACAACGTTACCGCAGCATCTCTGCCTGTGTCAGAGATGACGTCGTTGGCGACTCGATAACACCGGCCAAGCATCCTTGATTGGGACAAACAACCGGCAGCATGGCTGGCTGTCGTGAAGCGACTTCGATGAGCAGCTGCCCCGAAACCCACTAGACCTCTTTACCCTCTTTACCCTGGCGGAATACCTTCCTTTGTGTGCTTCCGAGAGTTCGCCGCAGTCGATGGAAGAACAATCGTCAGATCGGGTCTGCAGGAACACGAGCAGACAGTGCGGTCTGACGAGACGAAGAGCAAATGCCCCCGACCAAATAAATTCCTGAACTTCCCTGCAAGAAGCAAAGACGTACCGATGTTCGTGGTCCCAAAGCCCGTGGAACTGCTTGATCCAGTTTGAGCATTTGTCTGTTCAATTCTCGTGCTTAACGACTGATCCCGTTAAAGCCTGTCGTCGGATGAATACTGACTGCTGATGCTGAGAAGCCTCCCAAAGACCTAAAGATGGCATCCGGTGTCTGGTGTCCGAGATCTTTCACGGGCGCCGCGCGGCATCATCTGACAAGAAAGCAAAATGCCGCATGGCCGAGTATGCATCACCCGGCCCCTGGGGTGTGGTCTGGTGACGGTTGGCCGAGTCGGATGCTTTGCAGCACTCTCAGCGAGGTAGCTTGAATGATTGTACAGATTGTACAGGTTTGGTTGCACCATCGCTTCTGCCCTGGAGGGCCTTACCAGCCTTGAGCTAGCTTGTCCTTCTGCTGATGCAGCCGCCTTCAGAGGTGCAGACCGAAGCACCACTGGGGCACCGAGGACAGAAACTTCCTGCTGCAGTCTGCTTCCCCGTGGCTTTAGCCCCAGGCCACACATGCATCATTCTAAGGACTGCAGATGCTTCTGAAGAATTTCCGTCGCAAGAAGCATCGCAAGATCGGCATGTTGGCACAGTGGCAGTAATCCTGAAAGCAATCTGTTGCTGCATGTCGTGCCTTTACCGGGCAGTGGTTTGTGCTCCTTGCTTGTCAAGCTGGTTCATCACATCACAACTAGGACACCCGACTGCAGTCCTGAAGCTAAAATGTACAACCTGGCATTCTGGAGCCGTCAGGCTCCACCCAATCAATAACTTCTGCGCTCAATTTCTGAGGCTCTTGCCGAGAAGACGAATCAAACGGGAGCTTCCGGAGAAGACAACAACGACTTAACACCAGTACTTCTGAATTCATGGCAACCCCCATCATCAAAGCATTGGTGATTCGTACATGCCCCGGTCGTTGCGGTTCTGGCTGTTGTTTATGCACCATACACAGTTTATTAGGATTCCAAAGGCCTAAGAGCCATGTTTCTAGCGTTGCTGACAGAAACTCTGGGAATCACACCGGAGCTAACCACTGCTGCATAGCTTGGCCTGGCATTCCCAGCCAGCATGGAAACTCTTGCGCACACCTGGAGCAACCCCAAGAATTGAGAAGGGGAGACCGCTGCAGTCAGAGCCACTTTATGTACACGGAACATGCCTGCAGGCTGCCTACAGCGATCTGCCTCAGGTCGGCTTCGCAGAGTCCAGATTCGGCCTGCAAATCAATTTGCTACCCACTGCAACTTGTAGCACCTCTCCACGCACACGACCAACAATGCACAGACGGTTCGTTCTTATGCTCCCAAAACTCATATGCCAACCCGCTGAGGTGCAAGCCAAGGCGATTTCCGTTGCCCAAGCTATATGGTCCTGTGGTCAGCCACGCACATCAATGCAACAGCTCGTATCATAGCTATCAACTCCTGCTCATACAGGAATGCAGAAGCGATCACCAGTCCTCTTGGAGTTCGGTGCTACTTCCGCGAGCAGCCATCGCAAGCTCGTCTCGGAAAGGAACGCGAAGCAAAACCAAGAAGCATATCAAGCATATCAGGCATTGCGGCACTGCGTCTCTTCTGCGACTGACAGGAATGCCGCCGCATCACCCGTGAGGCCGGATTTTTCATCTAGGCACAGTAACTCAGTCCGCGGCAAAGGCGTGCAAGCACCGCATGAAAAGCCTTGGCCTCGGTTCCAACAAAGCTCAACTTTCAGACTTTCACGTGCTTAGATTCTCCACCCGAATCCTGGAGCACTGTGCCTAGCTGGAAGCCTAGCCACTCGCAAGTGGCAGTGTGTTGTAGCAGACCGGACCTCGGCCGGGGAGACGACACCACGACACGACAGGAAAACGCTCTGACTCCGACGATGCCAGCCCGAACCCCAACGTCTGGACTTTGAGCTAACGTGCTACAATGCTACAATCGCAGATTGCATCTTCTCTCATATAATACGCATATGCATATAATTCAATATCTGTACATGCGTATATTTCTGTATATGTGCGGGAAGAACCCCCAGGTAATGCGTGAACGATGCTGTTTGTGCAAATTGCTATCACCATCAATCGTACTACCAACAGCACGAGTACTTTGACAAATGGATTCAAGTAGTACCGTCAAGGCAAGCTAGGATTGCCGGGCCGGAACGGAACGAAAGCCTTGTCAGAATCTTTTGAAACTGGCACGTTTTTTTGGTTTTTGTGCTGGCATGGTGGTATTTTGCCAGGTTTTCAACCAGCCCTGTGAAATTCGATTCAAGGGTTTGCCACCAAGCACTTTTCCACATCATCACCCTTGCTTCAGGGACGTGGACCCTGAAATTGGCTTAGCCATCTTCATGTGCCGATCGTCCGCTCGAACTGGCTAAGCCAATTTACGATCGTCCTCGCTAGACAGGTTTTCTACCCAATGATGCTTTCGGAACTAATTATCCAATTACTAGAAGGACCCGGGACGTCGTTGCGAGCCAATTTCGTTCGAAGACCCCTCCAGCGAGCTGTGACAGGGACTCCTCCTACTCGGGCCATTGGTTTCAGGCAAGAACCTGCCTCTCTGAACTGACGCGCAAGCTGAACCTGCAGCCAGGCCAAGTCGATAGATCCCCCGTTTTGCTCTCCCCCGTGACGGAGCTCTATAAAATGACGTGTCCAAAAAAATAAAGCCCTAAAACTCTAAACCCCTAAAGCGCTAAAGCCCTAATCCCCTAAAAGCCTAAAACCCTAAAGTACCCCTAAAGCCATCAACCCCTAAAAGCCCCTAAACCCCCAAACCCCCAAAGTAAAACCCTAGAGCCTTGAACCCCCAAAGCCCCAACCCCTAAAGCAGCTAAAACGCAAACCCCGAAAGCCCGAAAGCTCTTTAAAGCTTTAAGCCGTCAAAGCCCTAAAGCCCTAAACCCCAAAAAGCCTAAAACCCTAAACAGCCAAAGCCATAATGCTCCAAAAACTTTTCAACCCCTTAAGCCCCGAAGTCCTAGAATGCTAAGTAAGGCCTGAGACACCTGAAGCCCTAAACCATTAAAAACGTAAACCCCTAAACCTCCAAAGCCCCTAACCCTTAAATTAAAACCCAAAAGGCCTGAAGCTTTAAACCCGTACAACCCCAAAGGCCTAAAACCCCAAAAACGGAAACCCCTGATGCCCTTAAGCCCTAAATTCTAATGCTACTACTACTTCTACTTCTACTTCTACTTCCTACTTCTACTTCTACTACTACTACTACGACGACGACTGCTGCTACTACTACTACAGCTACTACTACTACGACGACGACGACTACTACTACTACTACTTCTACTGCCACTACCACTCCCACTCCCACTCCTAATCCTACTTGTACACATACTCCTCCTCCTCCTACTCCCACTCCCACTCCCGACTCCGACTCCTACTCCTATACCCCTACTGCTACTCCTGCTCCTGCTGCTGCTGCTTCTACTGCTGCAGCTACCACAGTACTGCGACTACGATTACGACGATTGCTGCGACTACTACTACGACTACGCCTGCGACGACGACAACTCCAACTACAAGTACAAGTGCAACTACAACCACATCTACAACTACTGCTACTGCTACCACCACCACCACCACCACCACCACGACCACGACCACGACCACGACCACTACCACTACCACTACCACTACCACTACCACTACCACTACGACGACTACTACCACTACCACGACCACGACCACGACCACGACCACGACCAGTACCGCTACCACTACCACTACCACTACCACGACCACGACCACGACCAGTACCAGTACCGCTACCACTACCACTACCACTACTACGACGACTACTGGCTACTGCTGCTACTGCTACTGCTGCTACAACTGACTACTGCTGCTACTGCTACTGCTGCTACTGCTGCTACTGCTACCACTACTACTGCTACTACTTCTACTTCCACTTCACAGCGTACTGAGAACAGGGCCATCAAACGACAGAAGCAGATGGTGGCTTGAAAAGCCCCTTGCCTTGCTTGCGACTCTCTCTCACGACACTTTGCAGGCGGACACTTCCAGACTGACGATTGCCTCACACGGCGCACGCCACCACGGCTGCGCAATGGGCTTCGGGCCTGTCATCAAGAGCAATCCAGGGTTTTCTTGAGGCCAACCGCAAACATCATACAATTCAACTTCCTGGTCTCTGAGGAGCGGAAGTGTCGCACAACAATTTTGCTTTACACGGAATGAGCATCGCATCAGCGATGCTCTGGATGTCGAGTCCACGAACCGACGAATTCATTATGTCGTACGCAATTGTCAGGATGCTGGAGGAAGGAATCTGCATCGAGCCTTTGACACCACGAGAGGCGGACAGCTTCGATCACTTGGTCAGTAGGCTTGGTGTGACTCCGTCCCTGCAGCATCTCGTCAGGATTTGGAGTGGACAGTTCTAAAGCTGACGTTGCCAGCATCTCACGAGCACAGCTCCCAAGCTTGGGAAGATGGCTGATGTAGGCCAGGGTGCACATTAATTACCGTAGGCACCGGTGCTGGCCAAAAGCCTTCAAATGCCTCCTGGACATCCCTGGACCATCAAAGCTGTGTGTGCCTGGTGGCTTCCTCTTGCTCTGAAGAGGTGTTCAGAAGTCATTTCGGTGTCAACAGTGGTAGCTACGAGTTGTGCAACTTCTGCCTGGAGACGATTGCTGCTGGTGAAGCTTCTCTTGTGACGTGCGGGCTAGTCGCTTCTTGGGCGTCTTCTCCTCAGCGGAAGTTGTACAGCTGCAGTGCAGGCCGATCCAGGTGATCGACGGCCTCTGTACAGGAGTCGCTCACAGCCTAGCAGATCTTTACAGAGCTTTGCAAAGCTTCAGAACTGCTTCGTAGCATTAGTCTTAGTCTTACTGGTCTGGTCTAGAGTCTAGAGGATGGATCCTCATTTCAGACTGTGACCCGCACCATAGCCATAGCTGACATGAAATTGTAAGCAGCACTGTTCGCATGCGGGCTCGCTTGCCGGGAGATCCCTTTGGAATGTCCACGGCATGCCACACTTGACTTTGCCCATGCTGATTCCCTAAAGGGATGATAAAAGGTCCATTCGAAACCGTGCATTGCCACGGCCTTCACCATGCAGGGCCTACCCTCAATGCGATAGGCCGCAGAATCTCCGAGAGACAGCGCTTCGCGCCGTGGCACTGTGTCCTCACACCATCTCGGCCAGGGCCGGAGACGGCTCAGAGCTTCCGTTTCCAGGCTTGACGCACATAGACCTGCCTGTGCATGATCGGATGACGGCAACTGCGTCACAGCACATCCTTGCCGCTTTGTCATGTGCTTTGCTGTGATTTGCTATGCCTCGCCAAAGGCGGCAGCACCCACCAAGCATTGTGAGGAGAAGCATGCACGGGCCGAACATAAAGGCAACACGACCTGGGACGATCTTCTGCACTACAAGCAAGGCACGGTTCTGGGCTGTGACGCCTGGTCGAAAGCTTCGAATCTCGGAGCGAAGTCTGATGACAGCCGCACGCTGCGAGAAGCTTACGTCTTGAGAACTCGTCGTGCACAGCGTTTCAGCCGTGCTGCCAAGCCAAAGCCCGAACGTGGCTTGTCGGAGCAGGTCGCGCTTGTCGCACACCTCACCTGGGTTGTGATTGCACCTCATCCCTCTGTCGCACAGTCAATCGCTTCTTCTCTGCTTTTCCGAGGCACAGGGCGCGGTGTGCAAAACTGCCATCGTCAGCTCAGCACGGGAGAGGATCCGGACCCGGGTGATGTAACTGCCTCACACTCCGACTTCGTTCGCGAGCTTTGATGCTACAGGCGATGAAAGTCATGACGCGGTCCAGATGCCAACAAGCCCATCTGACACGTAGAGGAGAAACTTTCCACCTGACAGCCTGCAGGGTTCCACAGACTCATGGACGACTGGCCTTTGAAAGGGTCAGTTCGCGCACCTGTAGAGGCCGGAGAGGTATCCGCCGGAGGAATGCGCGGCCAGCGCTTGAATCGGCCAGAGCTGGCCTCCGTGCGTGTGTCCTGACTAGTCAGTCATTTTGTTCGCATGGCTTGACCCGCATTCTTACAGCATGGCCGCATGGCCTGCACAGGCATTAGGAAGTCACGCCGAAGTTAGCTCACAAAAAACTCTAGGATTGCCTGGCTTTGTTTCATGTCTTTGCGAAAGGAATGCGTTGACTGCTGAGCTCTTCTTGGCCGGTATCACAATGAAGATCGATGAAGCAAATACTTCGACAACAATTTAGGGGTCGTGCAGTTTCAGCGATGTCACTGAATATGGCCAGTCGATAACCATGACATGTTGAACAGGCGAAATGTTGCGATAGCCGAGGGTTCCGACAATTTCCGCCTTCGACGTATTGTGCAGATGGTTACATGTTCTTTGGATGTTGAGAATTGCCTTTGCTGTCCCGGTTGCGCCTTTGTCCGGAAACTGTGCTTTCCATTCATCGTCAGGTTCAAACTACAAGATCCTGTCATCCGCAGCGCGCAACGACCCTCACTGCAGCTGCGTGGTTCGCTGGAACCTCCAATCACCTGAAAGCTCGTCCATGGCGTTTTCCAATACATGGCGAACTGCAACAATACTAGTTCTATACCTCAACAGCGATGTTTTATCCGGTTCCAAAGTGTCGTCGCTTCGTGCACTTCGGCCACGGATGCGGAATAATCAGCCATCGCATGAAATCATCATGGATCCCAATTTTTCTTCAATGCCCTGACATTCGCTCTCTATTTTCCCACTGGTCAGTGTCGACGTCTCCAGTGAGTGATGAAAGCGTGTTTTCACGCTTACACGATGCAGGGCTGAAAACGAACTTGCAACTGCTACCCTAAGTTCTGCTTCGGAGATCACTTGGGGGGCAGCTTGACAGCACGAGGCCTGTGGATGCACAGTGTTTTTTTCGGTTAGGGTTTTCAATGTGCATTCGCCACGGACACAATTCTAGCAGAATGTTTGCACCTGTAAAGGGTGCTGCTTTGGGCTGCGTAGCTCTCCGCGCAGTGGCCCATTGTTTCGCTGCCCACACGATCATTGCAAGAATGGCGAGCAAGGAGACCACAAAGCCCATGCTTGGAGACGTTTTTGACTTTGCATTCGCAAAACAATATCGGAGTCCCTTGCGCGGCGCGCGACACATCATTAGGAGGATGCCGTCTTTGCCAGTGCACATGTTTTTGAGAGTCAAGTCGTGACGCAGCAGCATTTGAGAATCCCCGGGTAGGAGCAGAAGGGCGGGTGCCGCAAAATTTCTTGAGATAGGAGCGGCAATTGAATGCATCGATCACCTGTGAAACAGAAGTCATGATGCCGTCACTGCCAGTGCACATGCTTATGAAAGTCGAGTCGTGACGCGGCGGTATCAGACAGAGAGGCTCGGTGCGCAAAAGACATGCTTACAATCATTGATCGCGAGCATGTGAGTCACATACATGTCGGACCGACGTATTGGAAAACAGGACAAACCTACACACAAAGATTCTGAATGCAAATAGAAACCAGATGAAGGAAGGAATCAACAAAAATTGCTGTAGCAATGAGACTTGTCATACCCGAGAGCAACCTTCAGCTTGCTTGAAGGGACCTCACAGACGCCCGTGTGACGACTCGAGTAGACCGG
The DNA here is from genome assembly GCA_003297005.1 of Symbiodinium sp. clade A Y106. Lineage (NCBI taxonomy): Eukaryota > Dinophyceae > Suessiales > Symbiodiniaceae > Symbiodinium > Symbiodinium sp. clade A. The sequence continues at coordinate 64,892 of BGNK01000974.1, read as the reverse complement.
CACTCACGAGCCCCGTACCGACACTGCTCAAACAGGCAGCTTCTGTGGAAGCTGTGGGATTGCAGGGGGTGGACTGCAAGTGTGCATGACATTCGGTCTGGCACAGGGCTTTCAATCGCACAAGGGACCCTCGCGATAATGCATGCCCGCAACAGCGAGACCACTGTTTTACGAAATGCCAAGTCTTGCACAGCTGGAGCACTGGAGATGGGAGTAGGGTGATGGGGAGGCCGAAACCGATGCCACTAAAGATCCAACCCCGAAGCAACCGGCTACATTGGACGTGGCCCGTGAGCGAGTACATTCTGGTATTGACAACAACGACAGCGGAGCCAAACTTGCGAATTGCACTAGATGAAGCTTGTGAGAGTTCACGCAAAACACCAGGCCGCAACACCGGATCAGGCTTCTGCGACCGAGTGCAACGATACAGCTTCTCGAAAATCGACAAGGTCTCACGAGGCAACAACATAGAAAATGTAAAGCGCCCGACCAACTTCTCAACCTCCCGAGGCGAAGGAGCTCCGCGACGGTGGCTCCAAGCAATAACAGCCCGCCGGAGCTTCCAAATCCGTTTTGTTGCTCAGTCTCACTCTGCAAAGATGGCCGTCAAGCACCAGTCCAAGACCTTCAACCGTGGGGCTGGCATTCTGGATCTCGTGGACTTTGAAACCGCGAACCCGAAGAATCATAACGATGGCGTCAAGCTTGCCCTGACCTGCAGAAGGCTCGGTGCCACAAACGAAGAAGTTGTCAACGTACTGCGCGCGCACATGCCTGCCGGGAGACACGAGCCCGCTATGAGTCCTGTCTTCAATCCTGTCACCAACCAACAAGCCGGCTTCAAGGGCACAACTCTCAAGCAGGCGCTGGTAAAAGAACAAGGACCAACTCCACCCCATCGGCAGCGTGCAACACTCAGACGTCACGAAGTCATCTTTGGAGCAGCCTAAAGGCCAGGGCCCAGGTTCAAGGAACTTGCACTGCATCGAAGGCAATCGGAAATCGCCTCAAGTGCTTCGGCAAAGACATGCAGTGAAATGCATTTGCAACATCTCCCGCCGCAGTGTGCAGGGTAGTACCCGGTTCCAGTTCAACACTGCGCCAGGCGCTAGGAGCAGGCAAATTACTGTGATTCGGGCATTAAAAAAAACATTAGCACATTCGGCACCCAGGATGAGCCTAAGTTTGCCAGACTTCTTCGGAACAAAAAACAATCCGACAGTGTGGTCGCACCTAGAAGAATTGGCTAGCACCGGATCGACAAATTGCTTGGCCGTCTTCGAGTCAAACCACTTGTCAACCTCAGCTGGATCGTGAAGCACAACGTCACTACCTAAACGCTCAGCATCCGCCGGAAGCAGATACTGACTGATGTCGACTGGAATGTTGCCCTCGGAAGAATCAAATGGGAAGGCTTGCACTCAACCTCGTCTGAGGAGTACAAACAGGCTAAGCCGAGAAGCGCTGCAGTCTTCGGGACGGAATTCGGAGGAGGGTCAACTCGCCTGTGGCAGCCGGCCAAGTGCCGCAAGGAAAAAGCCTGAGACCCCGCAGGTTGTGAAGCCACAGTGTTGGACACTTGACTGCCACAGTAAAGCTCGTTCATAGCTTGGACACCTTCATTGGCCCATTTTTCCCACGAACATCTCCTGCAAATTCGCTGCTTGGTCGCACGACTCAATGGCAAGGACATGGTCTGCACTTGACGAGGGTTGCGTGAACGAAAAGTGGCGAGTGGCAGGCGCTCAGAGAACTGGCAAAGGGGCTGAGGGCGAGCGACAAGTGCCGCAAACCACTCAGTAGAGGAGCTTCACCACGCGCGAGTGCTGAGGCCCCACGACTCCACGAAGAGCTACTTTTCAGGCGCGCGCCAGAGGGCGCGTTCTGCTCGGGTTTTACGCTGCTCCTTGTTCGCCAAGTGCTCCTTGTGAAGTTCTTCTCCAGACCACGCGCTCAGAGCTGGGGCGACGGAGGGATTGCCCCTGGTGGGGTCAATTCCCATGAAATAGCGAGCCTCGTCATCGATGGTCCCAGTGCTGTGCTGCCAGCACGCGCTTGCGCCATCGGTACTGCACCCCAAATCGCCAAGGTTGATCTGATCGTACTCCATGGCGAACTCCAGTGTCTTGCACAAGGAATCGTGTTCCAGCACGCCATTGTCAGACGCCTGCAGTACCGCGCTGTGCAAGGGCCTTTGATCGGCCAATCTGCCCAGGTGGACTCAGATGCCTGCTCGACGCAGTTCTGCATCTCGCAATGTCGTTTGCCATCGTTGCCAAAGCGAACCGCGAGTGCGCGGGCATCGTCGGACCCCCGCCAGCCTCGCCGTAAGCAGCGACCTCGTGGCTGACTACTTTCTCGGCGAAGAGTACGTGGGCAACCACAGCCTTGGGGTCGAGCGGGCGCCCCACGCTACGGAGCTGCAAGGGCAACAAGCTGCCCTTGACACCCCAGATAAAACAAGCAGGGGTCAACAGTCCCGTCGGCGAGGACCCGGAGCCGCGTCCACCTGGCGAGCTGAAGGTAGTGAACTCCGCAGTGACAGCGTCGAGCTCAGACAAAGCGGTGAGACGAAGGTCACCCGGTAAAGGTGGTCGTCCAGCTGGGACGTCCTCGAAGCACTAAACCTGTCGGCGAGCGAAGCCAGGTGGAAGCCGCCGATCAGGACCCAACAGAACGAAGCCAACCAATTCTGCACCGTGTAGGTCTCCGCATAGATGCCATAGTCTGGAGTGGCGATCACGACGATCACGAACCATCCAACCGTGCGTAGATCCGCGATCGGAGGCACTCGATGAATCAGGTACTTGGTCCCGGCGAGGTAGGAGTCTGAACCGACATGCTACCAAGAAAAACCTCAAGTGAGCTCCGATTCCACCACCAAGGAGTATCGCAGCGGCAGTTGGCACTGGCACTCGCTGACAGGAGGGATTACGATGGGCTTCGGTTCCGTCAGCCGATGTCCGATAACAATGGAAGCCAACGCCACTAAGATCCGAGGCTGGACTACATCCATGACCTATCGGCTACCCCTCTTTGCCGCAAAATTTCTTGAGATAGGAGCGGTAACTGAATGCCTCAATCACCTGTGAAACAGAAGTCATGCGGCCACAAGGGCTGTGGGGTGTTCCCACATCGCAAACTCCTGCTCAGCCCGCCTCTGGAGGGGCCAGCAAATGACAACAGTGTTGACCGAAGTCTGACGTCGCAGGATCTACCAAACCGCGCAAGAGCAGAGAACATAGCAGTTCTCGTTGATGCTACATTGAAGTGTAGGCCCCCCATCATAACTGCACCACTTCAGGGGGCCGAAGTGCTGCTGTGTGGCTGATGAGCCGGGGAAAGCAATCCCGTTTCCTGCGGCGATCTCCGCGATCGCGTTGGTTCTGTCCTCCCCAGTGACCGCGAGGCTGACCATGGCACCCAAAGGGCTGATCAGCCTGCTGACCCCAGATCGTGTCCTGTCCCCAACCAGCCATGGCTCGAGCGAAAGCTACTCAGACCTTAGACCTCAACCTGATCGTCACGAAAAGATCCTTCCCGGATCGAGGCGATCGCCTCGATCCAAAATGGCCACGGAATTCTCACATCAAGAAAGACCAGATGCATGCTGATCACATGCAGGAGTGTGACTCTCCTATTCCAGACCTACCTATAATAGGAGAACAGAGAAACAGAGAAAGAGAGAGAGAGAGAGAGAGAAAGAGAGAGAGAGAGAGAGCGAGAGAGACAAGAAGAGAGATACAGAGAGAGAGACAAGAAGAAAGATACAGAGAGAGACCTACCGAGAGAGCGAGAGAGCGACCGTGCGAGAGCCAGAGCGAGAAACGGTGACCATGGCACACCATGACCACGACCAAAGACTTTCACAAGACATACCGTTGGTTGCTAGCTGACGTGGTCCGGAAAGCTGGAGCTGCACATTGCTTTCGGCTGCGGCATCAGCATGAGGCCATGGGCGGTGCGCTACCAACACAGTCGGCAGGTCCGGGTGGCGACCATCCCTCGGATTTTCGAACAATCGCAAGGTTGCCTCTTGACTTCGTGGTCTGAGCCCGAGGCAAAGCCTTCTTCAAGTCGGGTGCGCCCAAAGTGTCATCAACACCTGCCAACACGCAAAGACTCTTTCACTGGTCTTCTTGGCCTTGCCCGGCGGCGAGGGGCACAAGTTGGCTGGCATTACGAGGTAACTTTCTGCATTCGCTCACAAGCCTTTGGTCCCAGGTTCGTGTCTGCAACAGTGTCTTGGCAAGACACCATGTGAATGCGAGCATGGGAATGCCAGCATGTTGTGTACATATCCGAGCAGAAGAGTTCGTGTTCACAAGTGTTGAGCGTGAGCACATGAGGCATGCTTGGACCTACCCTGCTTGCGAAAGAGTCCCATCGCTGATTCTTGCTGTATCATGCATTGTATTCTCGGGTGACATCAAGTCGGAAGCTTGCCGGGGTCCCCGCCCGATCCCAACACCCAATCTATCTTGTTGCACGTGAGTGTCATGCAGCATCACATGTGCAGCAAACTCTGCCCACCTTGACTCGACGGCATGCTTGGCCGGTCACTATGGGTCCAGTTCCATTTTTGCAGGCTGCTGTGCATCTGCCAGAATCTACTCTCGGTTCCCCGCACTGCACACAGCAGCCCTCGAAAGGGCAGGCCAACGATTGAGCAGCCGAGACAATTCTTCGGTTTTCGTTCGTCGATTTGGAAAAAGCCCCATCGCAGGCTTGACCTCTTTCTTGATAAACTTAGAACCCTGAGGTCAGACAACTAACTGGCCTAGCAAGCAACGATGATGGTTGAAAGCAGACACACCTTGACCTCCTATCCTCCTAACCAAGTTATGTGTCAACATGCAGCCCACGTGGTATGAGTAGGTATACCGGTATACCTGAACTGAGCAGCTGTGACGAAAGCCAGGAGACCAGCCTGCAAGGGTAATGAGCTTGGATCCGTTCAGTGGGAGCTCCACATGCCTGAAATCTGCAATCCGCGTTTCTCCAGAAAAGCGACTTCAACATCAGTTCGTCCAGAGTCCAAGGGACGAATTGTTCAGCGATGCGAAGCCATGTTGCTGCCAGTACTCTGTCCAGGCTTCGGCCTGGAGCGAAGGAAGCATGCTTCAATGTCTGCGGCTTCTCATTGGCCGCTAGCCCTCCGGGCCTCTCCACGCTGCCCCTTCTTCCCCTTGTAGTTGTAATACTCGTGGTTACCTGGACCAACATCTTCTGCATTGCATCTCTCTGCAAATTTCCGTGGCTCTTTGCAGATACTTCCACCATGCGTTAGTGCACATCAGTGTTGACCATGTGCAAGCCAGAAGCCCTCAAGTTATGAACACAACCTATTCTCTCTGGATCATCTTCGACGATCACCAACTAGTGAACAACACCCTCTCCCCTTGTGCCAATTCGGATCCTTGTGGCCTGCTTGTCAAAGCTTAGCAGCCGAGCCACCAGGAACATAGTATGCCCCATCTGGGGCAGCCGATGCCAGGTTCGCGAAGGCCTCCATATTGTGCTCACGAAGTTGCACCGATCCTGGTCAATGGGCTCAGAATGACAGCTGTCGAAGCTGGTTCCATGATGGCACTTCTCCGGAGAGCACTCTTTGCGAGTAGTACGTGTGCTTGCCAGGAAAATCAGCAAAGAAAAGCAGTTGGAAGAACGTGCGGCAGTAAGGACCGAGGTGGTGCTCTCTTCCACAGGGCAGCCTTCTGCAATGTCGCCATTGAGGACAATCGCGTTGCAGCCCCTGCAATCTGACCAAAATTCTGGAGAGATCTGAGATGATCGATGTGCCGAGCGGCAGTTGCGACACACCCTCCGCTATATACCTTGCATTGGACCGGAACACGAACGTGCACATGATTTGTTACACGAATACGCATGAACTGGATCGCAGACCACTAGGACTTAAACAGCTCCACACAACTGCACCCCATCCATCCTGCAGTTGCCTTAGACATGCTTTAGACACTGGCACCTTGTCGGCATCGTGGACGAAAACACACAAAATGGTTTAAACTTGGCAGGATTCGACGTAACAGACGTGCGAGGCCAAAAAGCACATGAAAACCTGGGGTAAGACTTCATCGCGCACTATCTGCCCAGGACTTCCTGGCGTAGCCAGGTTTCCAAGTAGCCTCAACTTGTCTGTGCCGTAGATCGGACCAGCATGTAGGTCGCTGAGCTGGCAGAGACTATATCCTGAGCTGCAACAGACCTTGACACGGCCACAACGTACGGTCCTACTTATGCCTTCATGCGTCGCCTGTTCAGCTTGTCTCGAGAGGTTTAGCAGGTCTATTGCTGGATGATGCTGGATGCGCAGCATCGCTGTAACTAACGGACTAACGCAATGATGTCGTGATTTTCCCTTACAAGCTTCCTTCTGCAGCTTTAGGAAGCCCGGGCACCTGCAAGCATTCAACACAGATGCAGAGCGACAAGGACGCACATGTACGGGCTGCACAAAGGAATAAGGCCTCCAGGTGCAGCCTCTCGACATGCGGTCCTTCTGAGCCACAGCTCGCTTGAAGTTTGGATGCCCAGACTTAAGCGCTTGAAAAAGTTCTGTCCTCCAAAAAGGCTCAGGAACCCCAAGGCGCTGACTAAGCAGAGGGTAAAGTGATTGAGCACGCGCTCGTGGTGCCAGCCTGCCTGTGCAAGTCTACGAAGCATGGAGAACCAAGCGCGCTTGACACCCACCTTGACATGGAAGGAGTCCAGTGCCACGGCGAAAAGCCTGCCGCGGCTCTCTCTCTCTCTCTCTCTCTTCCCGGGGAACCCTGCTGTAGCTACTAATGCAAAGAAGGCCTGATGTTGATGCAATTGAAGGTGGCGACCTCATTTTCCAACCCGTACCGTTGTGCTCAAGAGAGTGCCTGATGCACGCAAACTGAACCCCTTTCCATGAGATCCTGTCCCCTGATCTGCTTTTCTAGGCCCCTCCATTATTCTCACCCGTGAACCTTTCGAAGCTGCTTCCCACTGCGGGTTGAAAAACAGTGGGCCCTTCGAAATACTCAAGACTAGTGTATCACTCCGCCTGACAGCTGAGACCTCTCAACTGCCACCACTACACTGAGTCACTACTAGTTCACTGTCTACAGCTGCATGCTATGCATCACAGGTTTAGAGTTTCGACCATGCTCTATCGTGCTCAGCAACGGCGTAGAAGCACGCCAGGTAGGATCCGCTTTCCGACATCCATGTGTCCTGCTGGGGATGCGTTGGCAGGCATGACCCGTTTCCACTGTGCTCTGGCTTATTGCGGCTTACTAACTTGCTAGTGGATAAGTGGATGTCTCCAGTACCACGATCCTCTCCATCTCTCGACGTGAGCACACAGTAGATTGCAAATCCACCAGTGCCAAAGAGAAGGACCTCAGAGAAGAACATGCATCGACAGGGAAAAGCCTTCATGTAGTTGCGCTGGTGTCTGTTATTGTCTGTTGGTCATGCTTCAGCATGTACTGCGAATGAAAAGCGTTGCGAGCAATGATTGATCCTCAACAACACGAACAGAGCAGTACTCAGTACTCCGTGCATGAGTGCAGGCAAGGCCGCCGTCACAAGGAAGTCTCGGATCGACCACTTGCCTTTTGGACGGGAAGTCCACCAAAAACCCACTGACCAGGGAATAAGCAGCACTGTACCTCGACTCCGGCTGTGGGATGCTGTCGTCAACCAAACTTAGAGTCGGAGAACCCTTGCATCTGCCGAGAGGCAAACTGCCATCACGGCCGCAAGGGCTTTGTCGGAGGGCGGGTCTATGAGCTGTAGCTTCTTCGGCTTGTCCGGAAGCAGGGACTTCTCTAAGTTCACCAGCGCAGCAGTCTCGGTCCAGCTGACCACACACCGGATGCACTGGAAAGCCTACTAAAAGTCAAGCGCAAGAGTTGGGTATGCCTGTGATCCCACGCAAATTGAGGACCAGGCCAACAGCCCAAGCCAGATGACAGCTGCTGCTGTCGTCCGACGGATTCCCCGTTGGACCAGTACAGCAGCAACCAGTCTCTTGGCACTTCTATACCGTCTATACCTGATCAAAAATGGGGAATGCATACAAAGAAAAGCATGATACAACTATACCCGGCAGTGTACATTCCAAGTTCATTTCATCTGATGGTACAACAACGAAATTCCGAGCTACATCCATCGCATCATTCTCGTCTCACCAGCGTGTAGAAGCGGCTGCGCCAATCGGGAAGCAGGCGTGCGCTGCGTGCTGGCTCGTAGCATGCGAGGTGCCTTACAACGTCGTGCTAAAAGAATCCTTTCTTCGTATGTCTAGGTTCGTTCCGTTACGCCAATTAACCACAGAAGCAACTCGTGTTTTCCTCCTGGGTGTTGGACATTCCTCACACGTTCTACGCCTTGTGGCAAATGGCAATTGATGCCTTGGCGGCTCTTTGCTTGAGCCCAGCTGGCAGAGTCAGAGTGCCAAAGCCGATCTTTATGCCTGCATATGCTCGCAATCTCGTAGCCCCATCCCGCCTGCACAGGCTTCTTTGAGTGCATGACCCGAGTCTGAGCCTCCAGTGACGAAAGCGACTAATTGTAACCTGCTGTCGGTGCCGTCGTGCCCATCGCCTGCGAGGAGTCACTCGGTACCCTGGCGGCACCACCTCTGGCCTTTCACAGATGCAGGCGCAATGCAGGCGCAATGCAGGCGCAACGCCACTCTCCCTGCGACGTGTGCCGGGGCACCTTCCAAGAAGTCATAAACTGAAGCAAGGCATCCTGGCACGACTGGGCTCGGGATCGTCGACGCCGAATCACTTCCATGCTCTGCCGCTGGGTGCCCTGCACGGCTGGCCGCCGGCAGGGCATCAATTGCTTCCCGCCGCGAGACACGGCCCATCCTGCAACAAACACGATCAGATGCCAGAAAACCCCACAGAATCTCTGTGTCTCGCAACAACACCTCCCTGAACAATGACCCTTTCTTTGACAAGGGCATGCAGATGTTCTTGATTGAGGCCTGGTAAGTAAGCTCAAGGCTCCACACATGTTCCGAAACACGAAGCGAGTCAAGGTGCACGTTCCAGTTTAGAACCTGTCAACCAAACAGCATGTCCCACCCAGCCGCAATCCGTCAGTAGCCCAGGTGGTCCTCTGGAGCCAAGATACCAACCTCCATGGCTTGACAGCTTGTTTGCTGCTCCTTGCTCAAATCACCAACTACAACCAGTACTGCCTCTTCAGACGTTGTCGAGCAGGTCCACACAGGGATCCCTCAGACAGGCATCCCGGGCAAGACGCGGCAGCAAGTGGGACAAATATAAAGGCAGCAACCGTCGCCACCTCCATCGCAGCCTGATTGACCAAGTACAACGTTGTTTCACTTGCAGCGGCCGTTGCCAGTGTTGGCCAAAATGCCTCGCTGCCTTCGACTCAATCTCGTCGTCGCCGCCGGTCTTCTCGTCGTCGATGTCGTTCTGAAGCTACTACTGTAAGCAGAAAAGCTACTCGACGGGCCTCGCACCTCGCGGTCGCTCCATGGCGAGGCAGAGGCCGAGACGGAGGCTGCTGGCAGAGAGGGCGACGAAGTCGACGGACGACGAGACCTCGGAGTGACACGCCGCCACGCAGCCAGGTCGACACTGTAAGCTCAAACATTCAAACTTAGCCGGCCGCGGTCATGGCGATGGCAAGACTTGCTGTGGCCACAAGCGGCCACTAGATCTCAAAAGGCTTTACGAGCCAGAATCTGCGCGGTCAGAGCAGCCAGCGAGAGAGAGAGAGAGAGAGAGCGAGCCGTCTCGTCCACGGGGGTGCTGCTGCAATTTCTGCATCGGAATCACGGAACCAAAATCAACAGCGTAAGGCCCGAACACATGCAGTACTTCGGCTTCCAGCGAGAGAGACAGACAGAGAGAGAGAGAGAGAGGAGAGAGAGAGAGAGAGAGAGAGACACAGAGAGAGAGAGCGAGAGCGAGAGCGAGAGCGAGAGCGAGAGCGAGAGCGAGAGCGAGAGCGAGAGCGAGCGACAGAGGGAGCGAGAGGGAGCGAGAGGGGGAGAGAGGGAGAGGGGGAGAGCCTTTTTGAAGCTCCCCTCAAGCCTCCGATCCAATACACAAGACGCAGCAACACTTGGAGGAGTCCAATTGGTACCGGGGGTTTAGGCTACCCAGACTCGACATCTTCACATGACTAACTCTCGCATGCCACCTGCTGCTCTGCGACAAACGCCTCTAGGGAGAGGGACGGAGAGGGACAGAGCCAGACAAAGAGAGGGAGGGAGAGGTCTCTCTTCTCGTTTTGAGCAGGTGCCCGGTTTCCGCATGTAGGCATGCCTGGGCCCCTTTTGAATCGTTCAGGGCTAAGCTTTGCACAAATGCTACTGAAGCATCGTTGTTTTCGCCAGCCGGCTGACCTGCCGCCCGGAAGCCTTTTTGGGGTCTGTTTTCGTTCTTGCGGTTTCGAAGTTTTGGTCTACAACGTGCGTTTTCCTCGAGTTTTTGAGCATTTCTTCTCTGTGTTGTTTGTTCGTTCTTGCTTTTTTACTGATTTTGCCTGCGTTGCGATTTTGCTCTTTTCGGGTCCAAAACTCGAGGTTTTGCTGTTTTTTAGGGCGTTTTATGCTGGAAGGGCCGTTTCGACTGCATTTTAACGGGTTATTCGTCGTTTTTTTGTTGCTGTTTCTGCACTTTCACAGATTATCCGAAGGGCCGTTTTGACTGCATTTTTACGGGTGTTTCGTCGTTTTTGTCGCAGTGCAGTCGCAGATCAGATCAAAATTCCGAGGGACCCGGGGCAGGCATAGCTCAGACAGGTCCGGAGACCGGTCGGAAATACGCCACCCCACCCTCAGAATCGACCAAGAGGGGTCGCACGACCCCCCAATCCGGTCCGAGGTTCCCGAGCAAAAGAGGGTAAGAGACCCGAAAAACCGAGAATCAGGATCCCCCCTTATCGGCGCCTAAGGCAGCCTTGGGAGCAAGTTGGATCAGATTTCAAGGAAACCAACCTGTCCAAGACAATCCAGTCAGGTGTCCAAGAAGAAGAGACATCCTTCCTATTACCCATGGAAAATCCATCAGAATTGAAATGGGTGAGCTGATCTGCCCAGGTGTTTGAGCACCTCTTGACATGGGTGACATGAGCGAAAACGCCCTTCTGAAATTCTTGGGCCGAAAGTTCAATCAGCAAGGCCGAGCAAGGCCACTTCTTGGAAGATCTCTTGCTGGCCGAATAGGCATTCCGATCGTTGTCTGTGGTAAAGAGGAGGTGAATCTCCAACATGCTAGGGCACACAAATTCAGCTGCCAGCATAAAAAAGAACACCAGGGACCCTAACATTTCAAGTGTCCCCCCGATTCTGCGTTTAGCCGATGTGTGAGCGAGTAGTGCTTGCGCCCAAGGCGTCTGCTTGACATCCATGGAGAACCAAAAGACATCCTCCGTCAATCGCAACACGATCGTTGTCTTCACCAGCATCACTACTTCCGTGGCCGGGCGCATTGGACTGGAGCCTGAGAGGGACAGAAGGTCCTGAGTTCAGGATGGTCAAGAGCAAGGTAGCCAAGAACCGGACGAGGTCGCCTGGTCTACACTTCCGTTCCAACTTCTGTTCCCAGGCATAGAGTGGCTGAAGTACTCCGCTCGGAGCCGCAGGCGATCCGGCGAATCCACCACGGGAGCATCCGGAAGCAAGATGAGGCTTTCATCCGCAGGTCCTGGAAGGATTCGCGGCGAGCAGCCCTCTTGTCCGCTACATTGCGGCGTTTTCCCAGGACCAAGCAGAAGCCCTGCTGGAACTTCTTCCGACGGTCCACTTTGGAGGGCCCCACCATGTTCCAAATGTCCTGGACAGAAAGGACCGAGCCATAGCTGTTCAGGAGCTCCGCAAAGTACACGTCTGGAGGTTGAGCCTCCGGTGGTGGGGCGGCTGGTCCGACCCATCCTCCAGAAGCTTCGGAAGGGCAGCCATCGGATTGAGGAGGTTTCCCACAACCTCCGGGATCTGCAAGGAGTAGGCGGCCAGGCCATGCTTCGCAAAGATGGTGTTGACCGAGCACATAGCACTGGAAAAGTCATCGTGGGAAAGATCGGCCCAGCTGGCGTACCAAGCATCCGCCTCTGTCTGATTCATCAACTCCGGATAACGGACTCAGCGCCAGCCGGTAAGATATGTCTGTTTTTGACACATTTGGAGGCGTCCCAGCAGCGCACCTTGTCCTCCAAAGTGGCTGGCGGTGGGGCTTGTTGGAGAGAATTGAAGGGCCCGGCTTGTCGAAAAGACCTCTCCCGAATCAAACGGTGGACCGCCACCACCTCATCCTGGATCTTCTTGAGAACGGAGGGGTTCCGGGACTGGAACTGGGGAACTGGGCCCGTAGTGCCCTGCGAGTGCTCCTCAACCAGAGCCACCAGTTCACGGCTCCAAATCCAAACGGTGGGCTGGACAACCGGCGTGTAGGTGAGGCCTGCCGCTTCCCTTCTCTGCTTCTCCTCCTTGTCAAAAGTCGTCTGCTGGGGCGCCAAGGTCCGGTTCATGGCAGCCAAGAGGCCGGCACCCTGGTCGGTCCCCTCCAAGTTCTTGGCCAAAGTGGTCGAAGAGAGCGAGGCCAGGTTGGCCCGGGATTAGTGTTTTCTTTTTGCCGCGGTTTCGACAGCTTCCCTCCCCTCTTCCATGGCTGTTTGCTCCAGAGCTGCCAGATTCTCCCGGGCTCGGTCCTGCTCCGCGGGCTCCTTGGTGGGCGGGGGGGACCACCCATCGGCGCCTGAAGCACCGGACGNGCGGGCGGGGCGGGGCGAGCGGGCGGGCGGGCGTGCAGCCGAACTGGGCTTCGGGCGCCGCGTGAAAACACAGTGCTTTTTCCACTCCTGCTTGCATTCTTGAATATTCTTGAGATGTGGTGAAGTTTTTAGCTAACTTCGCTAACCTGCCGAAATAGCCCTTAGGAGCCAAAAGGCCGTAAATTACACTGCTTTTGGGTTTTGGGAATGTGCCAAAACGCAGGGCGGCAGGTCAGCCGGTTACCTTTCGTTTCGCCAGCGCGGCCTTCGCAGTGCAAGAAAACAAAGCACTAGACGATCGTCAACACAGTGCTCCAATTTGGCTTTAGGGAGATGCTGTCATGGGATCACGCCTCACCGAGCAACCTGAAAACACAAAGTAGCAAGATAAGTTTGGTCCAGTCGTAACGTTCCCCACAGTTCCTGCTGTTATCCGACAAGCTGCAGCAATTCCCCTTAGGCCCGGAGGGCGGACCGGGTGTAGCTGGGCTTGCCTCGGATTGCGGCATTCTCGCTTGGCATGTAGGGCTGGTCCCTTATGTGATTGTCCTGGCTTACGCCGTACCACACAAGACGAGATGCTACAGTGACCCGAACACACTGCAACTGCAATCCGTTTTGAGATGCATCAATGATTGTCTTGTCTGCGGCGGTGAAAAACCCTGCTGCTGTGTCACTTCAACGACACCTCAAGCAGGCAAGACAGCGTCCATTTCAACGCAAAAAGCACTTGCTCGGGCCGGCACCAGATACTTCCTGTCAGCTCCCGAGCCGCGCTTATCCACCTAGTACGGCCCGACAGATGTGCGCTGGGTGACAGCTGCCCCGCGTTTCAGGCTTCGAGATATGGTGCTACAAACTGGCATCCACTGTCTGCGGCTGCAGAGCTGCAGGCGCCAACCCTGCCGAGCCGCGAACTTTGAAGAGCTGCGGCCATGCTTGAAGAAATGTCAGAAGTATCTCCTCTGAGAAAACCGGCGATGATGCACATCACTTCAAACTCGCACAGATTCAGGAAGGGGCCTTTGCGAGACTCAACGCAACCGCTTCACACATGAGGAACGGTCACAAGGGCAGGACAAAGTCGCAAATTCATGAGTGCTTCATGGTACTTCGGCGCTGCCTGCTGCTGCCATGGCCGCGTGGCACCCGTCGCCGCCGTCTCAGAAAAGCAAAGGCGCGTGAAATTTTACGCGATGCAGAGCCACAGTGAACTGAGGATGGGCACGAAAAGCGGCACGGCTTGCAGCAGCTCCGGAACTTCCAAGGGGCCCGCCTTGGCCAGTTTTCCACGTCGAATGCAGCGAGCAGCGAATTCACCGAAAAAATTTCCGAGTTAAGCCTTGTGGTGTTGGGCTCCTGGCCTCTTAGAAAAATGCGGCAGTGCCTAGGGCCTAGTCCGGTCCACTCCCCGCCTGCAGGGCTTGTTGCAGCCTCTCTTGCCAGGCTCCACTCTCCTACGGGGAGACGCTACAACCAATCTCAAGCCTTGTGATCGAAAGCCGAAAGCTCGTATCTTGTGATGCGTGGCAACTGCACATGCAGAGCAGCGGGGAGCTCGTGTCTGTCCTCCTGCTCTGGAATCGGCTTGAGTGCGCCTCCGCCGTACTGGTACACCAAGGGCGCCTGAAAGCAGCCGCCTGAGCACCTGCAAAACCTCTTGCTACCCGGCTGCGCTTTCAAGAAAGCATGTTGTTGCAGAAATTAAATAAATGCCACTGAGCTTCCGCCATCTTGTCGGCTTTCTGGATGACCTTGACATAAGGCGCTTCGTCAACAGTGGCTTTTTCTGAAGTTCAGGGAGGTGTATCTATTTCAATCGCCAGCCCCTTGACGAAAAGAAGACTGATGCTGATGCTGGGTACTCCACCTGGTGATACGCAGGCTGCTTCTTCTGGTCTCCAGCCTTTCGAACTCTCAGTTGGAGGGAGACGGCATAGCCGACAGCGGGGGCGGGTAGCTCGGGTGGCCCTGCCTGCATCTTGGCTTTGGCCTTCTTCTGGTCGGTCACAGCCTGCGAATCTTGCACACTCGACCACAGCCAAAGATCTCTTGTCCACCCACTTAGGACCCACTTGCTGAACCAGATGAAACCCACATGACCTATGGAATTGCACCTGCGTCCTCGCGATGTACATCTCATTGTCTTGAGCACGGAGAAGGGTAAACAAAGCTTCATGCTGCTTCAGCCAGACCTGCGATGAGTTCGACATGTCATCTGAAGCCACTCACTGCATGCAGGCGGCATCGATATAAGTGCTTCCAGTAGTTCCATCCTGCAGCATGAGCATGACAAGCCAGCCCACAGCAGGCACCTTGTTCACCGCTGATATAGGCTTCGGGGCTTGTTGAGCCATCACCTTTGCAGGATACAGTGAAGAACTGGCGCAACATGTACCCCCGCGAATATCAGACAGTTTCTGCCCTCAGCAGTGCTGAACAGTCCTTGCTTGAAGGATGGGTTTACCACCCACTGGGCCATTCAAAGCTGGCGGCCTCCTTTGCGCCTTGATTCGGAAGGACGAGCAGACTAGTTGTCTGCAAGCGTTCGACTGCACGGGTCGTCAGATCTTGAAAGCAACAGCTCCGTCGAGGATCGGCCCCACGCGGTCCGATGTGAACCGATTCGTGTTTTTGATAGGAATTGCCGGATTTTGGCTCGGCCATGTGGCTCACAGGCAATGTTCCCCGCAAAGAGACTCATCAGAATCACAAGTGACGACTCACGAGGTAAGCCAGTTCACCGGAAGCGTCACGGGCAAGTTTGGACGACGATCATGCCCTGCTGTCACAACAGACTCGCCGCAATCAGCCAGACATGATTCGGCTAGTCGAAACCTGCTCAACAAGACCGACAGTCTTCGCTAGCATTACTTTTGTTCGGAGAACTGTAGCTACTGTGTGAAGGCAGTCATGGCAGAGGCCATGCGACCTCCCGTAGATAGCGATCGTTGTTGATCTCGTTGATGTGGGCGATGTTGCCTTCCTTTCCTAAGTTGTCCGGCACTGTATGCTTTCGAAATGCGTCCTGCTCAGCTGGACCAGGAACGCGGCGGTCCAGAAAGTCCATTAGCGCCTCCTGAAATGCCACAGAAACAGAGGGCCTTCTACTCGTACGAATTCTAGGAACGACCCGGTAACTTTGTGTTTCAGATACGTTGTAGACTCCACGGCCCACGGCCCGCCAGCCACTGTACATCTCTGTACATCTTTACATGGCTTGGCCCCTTGGCCAGCAGATCGACGTCAGCCTTCACGAGGCGCAAAAGGCAAAAGGTGGGCCTGCGGCTGTACTCGCATTTGCCCTTGTGGGCCACGTCATGCTGCCCGATGCCAGAAGTCGTAGTCAGGGACCGCCAAGCAGCTTTCAACTGAGATGCTTGCATACAGCCAGCAAGGACTCTCGTCCCAGCCAGATCTAACGACAATCCCCTCACAATTCTCTCGTTGCACACATTCTGCTTTGCACGCCTCAACCGGCAGGAACTCTGCAATGCTTTGGAGAGCCTTAGCACCGTGACCGTCGTAGCAATTCAGGCCTTCGCTCAGACTCCACCTCGAGCCTCCAGAACCGAGCTCGAAACGCCAGCATGTGTATCCAGCAACTCGCCTGGTCGCTTGAATGCCGCCAGACCGTGTCCAAAGCTCGCAACGGCCATGCTTGCTATGCTCAATGCCGTTGCAGCTCAGAGTCACGGCACACTTCTCCTTGCACTGGTTGAGATCGTATTTGCCGACAGCTAGAGTATAATACTTCGCAGAGTTATCATTTGGAGATCTTCCTCTGCATGCACGATCTGTACCACCATCTACGGCAACAAATGGCAATGGAGAGGCGGTAGTGGTCGGAGCCCCAAGAAATCGCAGGCAGGTAAACCCACGCAGAAATATCGAGGCCCGAATACCACCAGGCCGTGTCCATAACTCACATCTACCAGCGCTGTACTCTATACCCTGGCACAAGGCATCAATCATGCAAATCCCTTTGCATCCCTCCAGCCCGGCAACGCCATGCTGAAGCACGTAGTAGGCGGGGCTGTTGTCGCCCGGAAATGCCCCTCGACAGGCTCTGTCCACACCTCCACCGACACCCTCAAATTCAACAGGGGACTCAGTGGTACTGGCCGCGCTGGTTGTTGCGGTCGATGCAGTGGTTGATGACGACCCAGGAGGTAGACTGGTTGTTGGCATCGGCACTCTCTCGATCTGCCAAACATCGAAGTCCGCGTAGTCGCGACACTTGTTCATCAGCAGGCTCCTGCGAAGGAAGCACGGACTGCTTCCATCATCCCATCCACTTCGCACGACGGCAGCTTGGCATGCAAGCGTCTTTTCACACTGTCGGCGGCAGCCGTCGACTGTGAAGGTACCATCCAGCGGGTCTGCCCCTGAGATCGGAAGGGCTCCATGATTCTCCCAGCAGTTCAACCCCACATGCAAGATCCATCCCGAAGAGCTGCCACTTAGGGGTGGGACGCTAATGGGGGCAGGGCGTGAACTCGGGGGAGTTGTCGGGCTTGGAACTGGGCTCGGCATTGGAGGTGGCGTCGTAATTGGTACCGGAGAAGGCACGGTGCTTCCAGCACACTGCAATCGTCCACCCGAAATCACGTGCTGGTTGGAGGCTGTTTGAAAGTTACACATACCGCCGAACTCACCCATGTCGCAAATAAATCTTCGATTGTCGGACTCCTTCAGCGTGCACTGTCCTGCTGGCAGGAAGAAACTCAGCGAATCAGCTATCTAATTTTTTTTGAGGCGTGTGTACAACAACATAAGATGCCTCCAGCCGCATCCAGGATGATTGATGATTCCGATTCGAAGTACTGCCCCAGCACCGGGTCCGAGAATTCAATAATCATTTCGGAATCCCACGAAGAGGTCAGTCTGTATGCCTGCTCCGCAAGCACGAGGGCTCCATAGCCTCTTCGAGCAGAGTCAAACGGAATCTCTCCAGCGTTACCTGAGAGCCATGACAGTCCGAGTCTAGCTACGACAAATCCAATCACACTCGAAGCAGTGAAGCCAGTCACTCGGGAAAAATGCTACGAGCCGAGTAGACCCAGCGAAAGCTGTACTGATCTGGCGAACGGAAGTACTGGAAAGAACGGCCTGGAAAGAACGGCCTTTGATTGCACTTTATGAGCCGACAGAAGCATAGATCGTGCCCACCCGTCGTGGTACAAACTATAGGTTTATTTCACATCATTCGGACATCACCCGAGTGTGAATGCTGTTCCAGAGAATTACACATCAGTGGCGAGAGTTCACATCAGTAGATGCTAATACCCATGCGGATGCTGCTTGTAGTCTCCAGCTTGCGCAAGCTCAATCTTCAGGATATGCAGCGCACTCTGGGGTTTCAAGTGCTTCTCATTGCAATCTCGAGTACAGTTTTGCACCGAATCCTCAGGTGCTTCTGCTTGTCACATCAATCGAAACCCCGGGTATCTAAAAGCACTCGAGGTCACATTGCACATTCCGAGGTTTGTTCTGCGGGCTTCAAGCGCGGTCCACGAATCGAGCACTGATCTTTGGAACAACATCCACCATTCGCAAACCGTGTTGTAGGCACACCCGAGATCAACGTGCAGAGTGTTGGTCTTGGGGGGCTGCGCCCGAGACCCACATGCCGAACGTTGATCTTGGAGGCCCCCCGTCTGGTAACCCGTGCGTGCGATTCACGTAACCACCTTGGAAACGGCAGTACGGAGTCTGAAGGCTTGGTTTGGCTTGGTTTGTCGGCTAGCGAGGAAAGTCTCGTACACAACAAACAGAATACGACTGAAACAGACGGAAACCTTGGATCTTACATGCAAACCTCTATATCGTATATACCCTACAACCCGATCCATGCTCGCTCTCCTTTGAATAGGAAGTACGCGAGGTCTCTGCGTTGCTTTGGAAACATAAGTTGCGGCTGTTGTGCCATGCATTCAGAAAGCCTTCCTGTTCGAAGCATTTGGTCAGCATCGCACTGTTTTCAGACTGGTATGCACGAATCCGTTGCTTGGAAACCATATGCTCCTAAGGAGCTGGGTACAAAAGGTTGGTCACTGCAAGTGAAGAGTTGACCGAACCTTAGAGACAAAGTCACAGACCTGATGCCCCCTCGCAAAGACCCAATCTCCATCAACTCGCGGAGAGTATCAGGGAGGGAGGGTGGGGAATCAAAGAAGTCTGGTAAACAGAGAGCCGATGATGCTACGGAGAGAAGTGACGCACATGCTTCAAGGCACATGCAGACCCTACTAACCCAACCAACCTTCGACATGTCACTTCAGAAGCATTTCGTCAGCATCGCACTGTTTTCAGACTGGTATGCACGAATCCGTTGCTTGGAAACCATATGCTCCTAAGGAACTGGGTACAAAAGGTCGGTCACTGCAAGTGAAGAGTTGACCGAACCTTAGAGACAAAGGTCACAGACCTGATGCCCACTGTTTCTCGAGCAAAAGCTCAGATCAAAGTACCCAAGGTTTCTAAGCAATATGGAGGAGTAGATCCTGAAGGACGCGTCGGCTGGCAGCGGCTGGGAATTCATGCTCAGATAGCTGCCATCCCTGTGCAAGCGTCCAAGGGCATTTCAGACCCTCACGGCTGAGGCCGTCAGAGGGATTTGAAAGGCTATCGACCCACTCGAAGTACGCATTTGTGCGGTGCTCAAAACGTAGAGAAGAGGCGTACTGCGAAATCTCATGAACTGCACCTTCACTGCTTGACCCGGAAACCGCAGAAGTCACTGCACCTACGTTGTCGAGGAACCACAGAACATCCGTGTTCTCGAAGAGGGGTGCAAAAAGAAGTGGCAGCAGTAGAACAGCGAGGCTCTCGCCAACGAAGATTTGCTGCTTGCGCGGTTTCCACTCAGCCACGACGGCATCTGAGACAACACATGTCCCACCGATCGTCGATCGGTCATCTGGGAAGAAAATGACCCAGCCTAAGTGCAGTACTCCATCCTCAAAACTGGCATCAGTGTAAATTCGTAGGAAATGCTTCGCAACTGGGAGCAGGCTGATAGATCGCGGGATGCTTGACTGGACCATGCGGAACAAACACTGAAGAAGGACCAGTAGCTCTTCCGGCTGGATGCCCGGCTCCGAAGCTCGCTGCAGACGGGCCAAGAGGGGTCCAGCATAACGCCCTGCATGGCCGGCACAAGCAGAGAAAAACCATTGGAGGTCCCCACGCAATTTTCCAGCTTCATCACGGTGCATTTCCTTCCTGCAGATGCAATCCTTGAGTGTCCTGTTTTGCCTGCGCTCGGCGCCTCTGCTGGTCCTCGTCACCGAGGTAGCCCTCTTCCCAGTTGTAGTTGCCAATCGCCACCCAGAGCAGCTTCGGCCTTTCAATGCGTATCCGGTCGAGGGCTTCCTCTCTCACACGCTCAGACCTCAGGTCGTTGTCAAGGTCGAGGCCGATTGGGCGGAGCGCTGCCCGTCTCCTCTTCGCAAAGGCCTCCGAGAGCCTCCCCTGCCTGGAGAATAGCTCGAAGACATCGGCTCGCCCCACATCATCCGGATCATAGTGCCTCCCGGCCGTCACCGCCACGAGGTTGCCAAAGGCCCGGCCGCGGTTTCAACCAGGTGGTTGCCCAACATCACCGACCAGGTGACCAGGCACTGCAGGCAGCCAACCCTGATCGCACCAGGTCACTGGCTCCGCTGCCAATGCTGAAGCGACAGCTCAGCAAGCACATGCGGCAACGGCACAGACGCTACCTTTTCACTCAACTGCGAAAGTCCTTGTGCCTAAATGTTCCAGCAAATCGACAAGAAAGGTTACCGGGAGTGCAGCATGGCTGAAGTGTACAGAGAGAGGTGCCGTGCACTCACACCAGCCGTTCCTATGCAGTCGCTCGATTCCACAAGCAACCGCTCCAGACTAAGTGAGCATGCACCATGTCACAGCACATCAAAACCAGCCAGTCCTCATGCAGACGCTCGATTCCACGGGCGGCCGCTCGAACACGCATCAGTGGCATCACGACAGATTGAAACAACCTACTCCCCATCTAGATACTCGACTCCACATGGAACAAATGGATCGTTCACAAACAGACCTGGCTGTTTGAAGTTGGGTTCCTGCGTGTGGACGCTCATGGATGTGTATTTCAACCCAGCGATGCGAGATGCAGCGACTCCTGAGTAGCATGGCAGCAACCAGAGGAACCTCCATCAGACCAAAGAAATCTGTGGGATTCTGGTAGTCTACAGGCAATTGATCAGCAGCTGCGCTGTATGCTGACCATGCGTGCACATGTGAAGTGCAATCTTCCCTGTGTGCATGCGATGATGAAGGCTGGTTTTGACCTGTGCATTCGGCAAAAAGAGCCTTCTACTGGAGACATGGGCAACGGAAGCCAGAGGTCCTCCACTTGCCAGAAACCCAGTACCGTTGAAACTGCTCTTCACCACTCGGTCTGTGAAAGCAACCATGAAGTCATGAAGAGTTTGACGATGCTTGATGGCTGACGCAGCGTTTCAGGCCGCTCCTGCCCACTCTGACACTGCGGCTGCCACTGTCCTGCTCGTCTCTTGCATTGATGCCTCGTTTGCATCACTGTCTCAAACCTTTAGTAAGGCCGCACGTTCAACCCTCGATCATGTGCGCAAGCCCATCCGACATAATGTTCATGCAGCGTTGGTTTTTGCTGCAGCCTTAGGCATCCTGAGGTTCAGAGCTGAAGCAATCGACGGAGCTGCAGCAGATTTAATCGAATTTGCTGGATTTCGGTACTGCTTAGACACGCAGCAGTCTAAAGCTAGAAACATGCAAAGACACGACATGGGTCATACCTGAGTTCTTTTGCATTGCGATCCTGACTACTCTGTAGAAGTGGGTTGGGATGGCGCTTGCACAGACACCAGGCAGCATTGAACAGAGCCTTAAGTGTATTGCGTGTAGTCCAGACATGTTACGTTTGAGTGACAGTCCAACGCTGCATCCAAGCTACGGCCTTCTGTCGGAAAGGTCCAGTCGGGCGTCGTTTCATAACCAGGCCCTTCAATCTGCAGCCTGGCTCCACCACCCCAGACGTTTAGCCTTCGTATCATCCCGTTGCATCCGAGAGCCCCTGGCTGTGCCCACTTGGCATTCAGAGGTTGACAGCCCTGCGCACGAAAGCCATCCAGATGCGCACTGATGATGCTTCGAAAACCTCCCAACGAAGCATCCTTCGTGAGGAACACTGGCAACACAGCAGCCTGAGACGCAGCAGTGTTTGCCCCGAAAGCCAGGCGTGGCTGCGGGGCCTGCATGCGCGAGAAGTCCACA
The DNA here is from genome assembly GCA_003297005.1 of Symbiodinium sp. clade A Y106. NCBI lineage: Eukaryota > Dinophyceae > Suessiales > Symbiodiniaceae > Symbiodinium > Symbiodinium sp. clade A. The sequence goes on along the minus strand of BGNK01000974.1, from coordinate 42,860 downwards.
TCCTCCAGCACGTACTGCACATTGCATGGACCAGCACCCCCCAGCAGACCGCAGTGCTGCCCTGCTGCTAATGCGGCTATCCCAGGCGGGCTGCTTCCGATAAAGGCGCAGTTCTTCATGCCAAAAGCGAACGGGCCAGCAGGGCCCAAGAATTGGAGAACTCCGAAACTGTCGTCAGCATCGTTTGCAAATGTGGAATCCAACACATGCCATGGTCGCTTGTCGACAAAGTTTTTGCCCTGCTTCCAATACATGGAATGCCCATTGTTGATGCTAGTGTAGTTTATGAACCTCGGCCCATCTGCCGAGCGACTCCACACAACATATGAGTTTCACGAAGGCTCGATGACGCAAAAAGCTGGCTCTGTTCGTAACTTCAAGCCAAGGAGCTGGATGTCGCCTATGGCATACTGGCCGACGTATGTATTGTGCCAGTTCACCTCGTCCCGGATCTCATTCACAACTCCGTTGTCCTCGCCGTTACGTGTGAACCATTTGCAGCTGTCCTTGTCGACGAGAAAGCCATCATCATCAATCTTGACTTTTCTTGGGTACTGGTGATCCAGGTAAAGCCCGAACCTGTTACAATCATGGCAGGTGTTGCCCCGCCAGTCTCCAAACGGATAAAACTGTGGGCAGGTCCGGCCTGTGGCCAGGCCATGCCCCGTGCCTCGAAAAGATCCAGGGGTCCAGATGCCATTCTCGTAGCCAACAATGCGATTCTCCAATATGTGATTCGTCATGCCTATCATGAAGATGCCAGCTGTTTGGACTGCCACCCCACTGACCCAATCCACAGCACACCTCCTCAGATTTGTGCAAATTGCAACATTCTCACGAAGGGTGTTGTTCAGCTCATTGCCATCCTCAATGTACAGGCCATTTGCTTTGGCATCCCAGATAATGTTCTGGTCAACGAGGGAGTTGTGTGTCCCGTGCACCGTGATTCCGACATGCTCTCCATCCACCACGGCATTTCCCTGAAAAACACACCGCGAACATTTCTTCATTAAGTGGAAGTGGAGACAGTAGCGACCCATAACGGGTCTTTGACCACAGCGCTCCACCCGAGTATATCTCATGTCCATGTAGCCAGATCCCCCTGCCTGTATGGTGTGGAGGCCTTCGTTGGAAGCTTCGATGTTCTGATGGTCACCAGTAATGAGGACGGACCGCTCCAAGTTCACCACTTCCGCAGCAAGCTCAAATCGTTTGCCCCCTATCTCCTTGAACCCACCCCAATGCTGGTGCTTCACAGGCTCGTCAACTGTGAGCTGGTGATGGGCGATCGCGAGAATCCGGTGAACTGTGGACTCGCCTCGGCTGGTCGTCGCCAAACCTATACGGTCCCCAACCTGCCATCCCATGTCTCTGGGGTCGTGCTTCAGGTACAGCACCTTCTCGTCTGGCAGAGCTGTCTGGCTAAGCAGGGTCCAAGTTCGCCCCATCCTTCGACCATGGATCTCAATGCGACCCATGCCACCAAGGAAACGCCGGCCCAGGTTTGGGTGGCTGTGGGGGCCATCGGTGATGTACACAGTTGCTGGACGATTCATCGGCGATTTCACCGTGCCCAGGACGAGATGGCCACCATCCTCAACAAGAACGTAATTGGCACGAAGTTCGAGGTTTGCTTTGGTCTGATCCCACCTCAGAGTGCCATAGATAGTCAACGTTTCCACTTCCAGCGACTCGTCCATGAACCATGTTTCGCCAGCAGGAACTACACAATGGGCTTGCCCTGTGCATGCGGTGGATGCAGACATCGTTGATCTTGCATCTGCCTGGGCCTCTGAAACTTCAACACGGTGCTGCAATAGCTCGGGACCAGATGTACGACATGACGAGTCCCGGCAGACTGCGCCAGCCAACAGAATGCAGGTGCAGAAGATCCTTGTACTCCACAAGGTCATGTTCCGCTAATCGCAGCAGCCCTCTGTGCACATAAGCTGCGGGCAGCAAAGTGAATCTTGCATCGCAAGTCTGGTATCTAGTGGAGGAACATCGACTGCCAGTGCCTCAAGGGAAGGTGGTTTCACCTCCAGTCCTTCCAGGCACTCTCGAAACGAATGCGAAGCAGGACGGACATCCGACAGTTGTGCCTTCGGCTGGCACTGGATCATCCGTCTCTGGCGCAGCACGTGGCCTGAAGCGACCACTTGGCAACTCAGACAGCAAGTCTGGTCCACCGGGGCTTGCATCAGAAGCCGTCAAGAAGCTCACCGCAGCTGGTGCAGAGCTGAGGGCTTTGCTTTGGTGCTGCCGCTAGAGATGGAAAGAGAGCCTTCACTGTCATCACATCTCAGCGGGGCTCTCACTCTATGACTAGGCGAACCCATCAAAACAACGGAGACCATCGTGAAGTGGCGGTCGAGCTAGGCTAAGCAGCTCCCGTCCTCGTCGTTTACATCCTGCTCGAAGGCCTTGATCTGCTGCCTGGCAAGCATGGCACACCAAGGACTAAGGGCCCAATGATCATCCAGATCTACCCTTTCAGGGACGGTATGTAAACGACTCACGGCCAGATCGGACTTTCAGTTCCGCCTAGCAGCGGCAAACCGACCTCGCCAGCAGGCAGGGTCCAGTGGAGTAGGGGCAAGTTACGCTTGCGGCAACACCGTGAAAAACCGAATCCTCAAACACAGAAAGGGAAACGAGATGGAGGGATGATGGAAAGAGGAGCAAGGGCAGAAGTGAAAAGGTAGAGTCAGAGCCAGCTTGTAAGAAATCACAAGACTGGGGCTCTCAGACCTTCAGCCAGTCCGTCGTCAGCGACGCTCTCGTCCTGCAATCGATTCCAAGCAGCAGCCCTCCCCTCGTCCTAGGGCCCAAAACTCGGGTTTAGGGGACCTCGCAGAGGGTCAAAAGCGAGCTCAGTTCTGCGGAGGCCTCACGAAGTGCCGCGAAGGAGTGAGAATTGCTCGGCTAGGCTCGGCTGGGCCTCTGGGCCTCTGGGCCCGGCCTTTCTTAGGCCGCCGCGGCTTCAAAGCGGCGCTTGATTTCAGCGGCCTTCAGGTACCTCGGCATTGGCCGCAGTTCAAGCGACATTCTTGCTTCTGGGTGCAAACCGAAGTAGCCCTGCGTCCCGTGAAGACGTGTAGGTATGGGGTCAGCTCTCTTGCCCATGACAGTCAGGTAGGATTGCCGAACCGAAAGCTCTGACACTGGCAACACGGGAACCTGTGACACTTTGCTGACTGAGGGCAATAGCAGATTGTTTTCTTTTCCGTTCGGCGCAGATGCTTGACCAGCGACACCCTACTTGGACAGGTTTGCAACTCGGTGGGTGCAAGGCCGTACGGGTCGTAAGAACACTGCAGCTCTGCATGCCTTCAGTCGTGACACCACTGGGATCGTTCAGGTGAAGAAATACATCCTGCTGCGCAGCGATCTGGGGGTGTTCACCGTTTGTGCGCCTGCAAGTTCATGCCGAAATTGATGTGCCAAGGTGCTGTTCTTCAGCAATGGCACGCTGCTTCAACCTCGGTGGCTGAATTCCACCGGTAGCACCAAACTCTCTGAGTTCTGCGAGCTACAACGTCTACGCCCAGGCCCGAACCGCTGCAGCTCCTCGCACTCGGAGCGCACCGCCTGGAGTGACACACAGTGACTTCCGCTAACAAACTTCTCCCTTTGAGTCGGCCTCAATCTGCTGCTCGAGCTGCCTCTCAGAGCCTTCTGCCAACGGGCGGAGACGCCTCATGCTGCATTGCTGCAGACGCAAATTTACGAAGATCAGCTGCAGAGAATAGCTGTAGCTGTAGCTGCACTGGAGCTCTTAGGTCTCACACACCGTTAGATCATCGTCGGGAGAAGGCAGGGCCTCGAAAACCTCGGACAATTCCATTCACCACTGCCGATCGCATGAGCAACACATCAACTTGGCACATGTTGACGAAGGGCGAAGTGCAGGGCCAAGGCACATCCCAATTCTTCGCCAGCCAGGCCTTGTTGATGCAGGTCAGGTTCTCTTTGGCCAACAGCCTGCCAAACGCACTGTGACACCGAACCCATGCGTTTCGAGTATCTGCTAACAGCATCACGCACAAGGCACCAGGCACAGGGCAGGAGGCACCAGGCAGGAGGCACAAGACAGGAAGGAAGCACATGCCCTGTGCCTTTTGTCTTGCGCCTTCTGCCTGGTGCTGTGCCTCCTGCCTTGTGCCTCCTGCACAGAGCAGAGCAGAGTACATGAGCACAGGCCCAGAGTCTCATGGCAGCAGTGAAAAGCATGCATGTTTGGTGGCCATTTGACTGTTCGTTCAGTTGGTGATTTCAAAGTTTATCGAGATACTTCTCACTCTCGCAAGCGAGAAATAAGGCCAGCTTGACTCACACCTCCCATGACACAAGCAAAGCTTTCGTGAAGTTGGCTCTCAGGCCTCTTGAGCTCTGTGTCTGCATTGATGTCGTGTAGAGAAAGAGGCCTCCTTTCTACAAGACACTGCGCAAACAGTCATTCGTGTCCTTTAACTCGCGGCATTAAGGCCAGTACAGGTCTTTGCCCAACAGAAGCGAAATCAAATGTCTTTGCACCTGACAACAGATTCAACACCGTCAGGCCACTCTGGGGTGAGCTTTAGCGGACCTCCGCCTCGTGTGCAACCCTTTGCAGCACTGATTGCAAGACGACCCTGCCCAAGCTCCCTTGCATACTGAGGCTGCATGTTTGGACTCCAAAAAATATCACAGCAAGTGCCTCCGTTCCGGGCCGCCAAGCTGTCAGTGGAGGTCGGAAAATCTGGCAATCGGGAGGGAAGGAGGAGGGAGGGGTCAGGGAGGGAGTCGGGAGCGAGGCCCACATACGCAGAGAAAGACGGTATGTGGGGGAAGCATACAAGAAAATGTCAAGCTTGCTCAATCGCCAAACACCTCACGCTGCCAAGATGTCTCTCCAAACCTCAGCGACAATGCCGGCTGAATGATTCCATCTGTCCCCTACAATCTCAAGCGCTGTTAGGCATCGAACAAGGTATCCGCAGAAGGCCCATCTGGACTTGCAGCACCAAGCTTGACAAGCGCTGCCTCCCACGTTCTTGGAGCAAAACAAGCATAGTGGGTCCATGCCTCAAAGCTGCAGATTAGCATAACCTTCCTTCCCACCTTCAGGTCCGGAGGCAGCGGGCACACGACTTCTTGAACCTCGTTCCTGCAAGGATGAACAAGCCATAATCCAAAGTCGGTTGTGCTTTGCTGTGTAGGTCCTCAGGTCTCGGAATCTCAGGCGGAAGGAGTGCAGGAAAAGCCGTGGACACCAGATTCTGTCCTGACAACAGCCCCGTTCCCAACCGGGTAACTGCTGAAACCACACATCAGTCGAACCACAATCACCACGCAGCGACACCGCACAGGAACGACATGGCTACTTGCAGTCAATGCCACGAACATTTGTCAGCGGTGGTGTTCCCTGCAAGAACGCGTCTGGTACGGCTCTTTACAAGCTACAGCACATTACTCAACTCGAGACATGAAGGCAAAAGCAACAACGACGCCAGCAACGGCAGCAAACGCAAAGCCGACCACGACGACGAATATACAACTGACAGAACATCTGTGCAATGCTGTGCCCTACACATGTGATTGCATTTTGTCCTTCTCCAGCTGTCCAACATCCCCGTACTTGTCATCCGAGACGAGCGGATGTCCCAGGTGCTGCCTTAACAGGAGCCCTTGCTCGACGACTGGACCTACGATCGAGCTGGCAGCACACGATGCATGATCGAGCTGAGACGCCCGGCATGTGAACACGGATTTGATGCGTGCGACCCGAAGTAATATCACAGGCCTGTGAATCAGCAGCCACTTGCAAAGCTACGAACATGCATCTGGTGAGGCGGACCAAGCATTTCATCTTGAGGTTCGGCAACTTGTCATGTGCAACACTCCAAAAATAGCCGGAAAAAAACTCACGACCTTTCGCGCGCGCCAGATGGGCGCACCAGCAGACTGTATCTGCCCACGCTGGCAGACCCAAATGTCGCCTCAGTGATTCGGAGCTCGGCTCCGATATAGTTTCACTTTACAGGGAACACGTTGTGCTCTGCGATCTGATGATCTAATGCCGTCAACTTGCTATGACCTGGTACTGGGTCTCCGCCCAGTCGCCTCCATGGAAATCTAGGTCAAGGGGCAAAAGTGGGCAACCAGCAAGCAACAAGTCTGAATGTTGACAGGCGAACTGGGCCACGAGAATTCAAAGATGTTTGCAAAGCTCAAGTCTGTGCCGAGCCTGCACTGGAAATCTCTGACCTGCGAGCCAGGCTCGGATGTGGCACATGGTGGCACCAAACAAGCAGTCTTCCTTGCAACTTGCTTGCAGATTTGGTGAGCCATGTCGTTTTCAGCTCTTTCTTAAGCTCCTCATCGACAGATGGACACATCTGTAGGTCCACACGTCGGGCAGATCCCGGAAAACTGACGGAGAGGATAAAGCAGTAAGGGTGCAAGCTTGTGCTGCACAACCGGGGTCTCTGTACCCCGCAACAAAAGTCAAAATTCGCGGTGGGCCTGGGTATGACCGCAAAATTCAGCCTGCCGGCCTAGCGATCTGAAGGACGGTGCGTCTGGTGGAAGGCAGTGGAACTGCCGGTTGGAGCCTTGTGACCTCGGAAATCCGCTTTGTCCGAGTCCGCTCCGCCCTGAGCCTTTGGCTTCAGCTCCTCCTCGGCGATGTCGACAGCATAGGCAGTGCTCTGCATTGCCCCTGCGACTTTCACATCCTCCGTCTCAGTCTCTGCATGCTTTGGATTGGTGCCCGAAACTTGCTCGGACTCAGTCAAGGTCTGGCCCCTCCACTGCAGCAGCTCCAGATGGCCCTCAGCGAAATCCTCCTGGTCACCAACATATTGCTCAGATGCTAAGAGAATCCCACTCATAGCAAAGTTCAATCTTGCCACTTGATCGGCTGTTGACATGGTCGCATGTGGCTCACTGTGCATCAGCTCCTAAACAGCAACTGACATATTGGGCAAACAATCTGAGCCGAATCAACCGATGAGTCCTGCAGAGCATCAGACAGCGTCTGATCCCAAATGTCACTCGATCGCACCACCAGGACTTGCAGAAGGCAGAGTGCCAGAGCGAAGTTCATGTCGTATTGCGCAGCGGACCGCAAAGCGGGGGAGAACAAGGACTACTGCGATGACTGATGCCTTTCCACCAACTGTGGGCTTGAGCATCGGAATCGACATCGATTCTTGGGTCCCTCAGTGTCTCAGCACTCTGTCAAGCCCCTTGCAGACTGCCGCAGACGACATGCCTACTTAGGGAAGCGTGCCTGGTGGTGGCATCGGTTCGAAGTGTGCGAATGCTCGCATCCACTGTCCCATTGGGAGACGACACACGTCCGTGCACCAAGCACACATAGCGCTTGGAGATCTCAGTTTTGTGAAACCTGCCGGAGGCGAATGCTGAGTAGGTATGCCGTCCGGAGCGAAATGCAGTTGTGGACCAGTGCCACAAGTACGAGCACTGCATCTGCTGGAAGGACGAACACTAAACAAAAAGGAAGTGAGGAAGAGAAGAGCGGGAGGAGCACAGCGCCCTAATGTGCAGCAAAGTGCAAGTGCCGCATCCAGAAATTCGTTTCGTACCCTCCGTATTCACCAGGGACCAGCATTCTTGAAGACTTCCTGAAATCTCCAAGTGCGGACGCATGAGATTCCGGCTGTGCACGCAGGTGCCGCTGAGCCTTAGGACAATAGTGCATGGAGGCATGCATTTGCATGATCCCCCTATCTTCGAGGTATATGAACCTTGTTTTCGACTCTAAGATGCTGGCAGCAGCAGTTTTTGCCGCCAGCAAGGGCCCGCTCGTCTCCTGGATCTCTCACTTCATGCCCTCATGTTCCATGTTTCTCTGACACTCGGTGGAGAATGGAGAAACGTGGGAGGCTCTGGGCATGGACGTATTGCGAAAGGTTCATCACCCCTCCCCTGTACTTGCTTCAGACTGGTTCCCTGCCATCCGCATATCTTCTTGACCAGCAGCTCAAGAATCCCATGCTGGAAGCCTGGTCGATGCGGTGCGACAGAGGACCAAAGCCCGTCCCTGACAGAGCCGGGTTCGACCTGAGCCCGGGCGCGGCGGGGCGGGGCGGGCTCAGTCCAGTCTTGGGCCGAAGCTCTTCTTCGAAAAGCTTTGGATCGATGCCGGCGACCTCCAGGGCCAGGGCCAGGGCCAGGGCCAGGGCGGTCAGGGAATGCGGGGCACAGCGCGACTTCGGCACCTTGTCCCTCAGCCAGCTTGGCAAGTGGAGGCCCTCCTGCTCACTCTTCTTTTTGGAAGCCTTTGTGTTATCCAAGAAAGGCCTCTGGAGTTCCTTTGGGCGGCAATTCCACCTGCCACTGCCCAGCAACACGTATTTCCAGAGAATGCCAGAGATGCCACAATGCACCTTCCAGTGGGGTGGCTTGTAGAGTACAAGCCTTGCAGCGGGGATGATCAAGTACCCCCAACCTTCAAGCGCTGTCCATAGCTGGCCGAGGCTGGCACATCTGGTCCAAGTCAAGCACAACCTCTGGCCTGGGATCAGCATCAGTGAATCATTGAGCGAGATCGTTGGGGTTGCTTCACACCTTTGCAATGTCTGGGATGCACTCCTTCGGCAACTGCATGCATGTTGCTGAATGAGAACCCTGCCATGAAACGGGAGAGGTCTTGCTCTTGCTTCCCGTCGATGCAGCCTGCAACATCCGAAGAATTTTCAAATATTCCCGGCCCTGCACAATGCACAGTGCGGTAGGTCCTCTGCGCGCGCGTTCCCAACACTCGCCTTGTCTGGCTTAGTTTAAAGTGTTTCGGAAGTGCGAGTAGGAACGAGCGACGTCAGTGCATGCCGGCAGGAGCAGCTGGGCTTTGGACCAGGTTTCGCACAACAGCTGCTTTGGGTCGCCTAGCTCTCGTGCAACTCCACCCGATTGCATCTAGTGCTTCGAAAGTTCTGAGTGAGCCACGGAGGTGCCGGATGGTTTTTGCGCACCTTTCCAAGTCACCCATGTAGGCCCCGAGAATACAGTAATCTGAGGCAATCATCCCGACAGCGGATCAAGCTATGGTGCTACAATCTGTTCAGTCTTTGAAACCTCCATGTCTAGTGGAATGACATGCATGGCCGCCTGGCCAAAAAGGCCTGATCTACTGACCGGCACGTTATATACCTGCCGGGTTTCGAGGCTAGCTAGCCGCTAGCCCTTTGCCTCCACATTGCCAGGCCGCGCCTCACGCAGCCTCCCAGCACAACGCACGTCGAAGCATCCTGATTCCCCTGACCGTGAATTTCGTCGTGTTGAAGTCATTTTCGACAACATGTTCATGCAAAGATTGCGCCGAGCTTCTTGGTGCGACATTCCTGGAATGAAGACCCTTCTACTGTCGGTCAACAGCCTGCGGCCATTCACACAGGGGAAAAACGAGCAGCCTTTTCCACAGAAACGCTGCCCGCTTCTTGCTGCGATCTGAGGCCCGGTACCTGTACAAAAGCATCATCCCCAGACGAGACGGTCTTCTTGCATCGTGTCTCGGAAACCCGTGTGGTGCGACTGATCCAACAAGTATGCAACGGAAGATGACATCAACTACGATCCATCGCTCTGGCACCATTGGACCCGGTCTGGCTGCTTGGCCATGTCTGATGGGTCCATGAAGTAAGACCTTGGTTTGTCTGTGACATATAAAGCCCTCGTCAATCAATCGCTCAGTGGCTCAGCGCCCAGCTCTCCCCACCACAACCTTGAAGCAGCTGCATCGAAGGTGAGACGAAACCTGTCCAACCACGAGAATGTGGCCAAGCTCCGGGTTGACCCCACATGATCGTGGAACAACCAATATCATGCAAGAAAAGCGCTGCCGTGAAGTGGGCATTCTAGCAAAGCACTTTCAGTTGGGTGTCCAATCGAAGGCAACAAAAAGCTTTGACAAGCTGGGAACCAAGCTTTCTCGACTCGGCTCCATTTTTTCGCACACCTCAGCTGTCCAAGGGATCGCCTTCTCCCGCATTCGTGCTCGGCCCCAGATACAGCACAGCCCCGCTCTCACTTGCCAAGGTCGTCGCACGACCACGAGGTACTGCTGGAAAACTCGAAGGAATAGGTTTCATTCAGGTCGCTTTCCTCGAAATGATTTTCGAGCGTATCGCGACGCAGATGCACACGTCGTTCTTGCAACGCACGCCTTGCCCCAGACGAAATTCAATCTGCCCTTGACTTCGGCCATCGTGGGTGGCATCGTTCCCTGGCATTCAATGCAATATGACCCCAACAAACAAAACATATGTTGCATAAAACCAACAGCCTTTGTCCGTCAGCCAGCAGCCTTCGATTACAGCCATGGCCGCAATCGGCCGTGCTCATTCCCATTAACAGGCTGATTGACAGGAAGCCTACCAAACGCTTTCGTGTGTTGCGGGGCCTGCAGGAACACTCGGGCATCATGCTAATCCGCTAATGCTCGCGAAAACTTGATCTGACCCAAGTTGGAAACCGCACAGTGTTGATTGATTCAGTCTGTTCGAGAACCAACGTGTAGGTGCACAGCATGATGATGAACTGAGGTTGTACATACCTTTTGCTGCCGCTTCTTGATTGTCACAGGATGCACAAAACAGACACATGCTACATGTGTTGATTGCAGTTGCAGAACTCGTGAATGCTTTTGTCGCTCCCTTTTTGTGTGTTGCTCCCGTTTTCTGGCTGGAAGGCGTCGGCTCGGAAGCCTTGGGAGGCCCCAGGAGGCTGGCGGGCTTTTGGAGCCAGGTTTTGTCTGAAGGGGATTTGGGAAGGATTTAAACGGTACTGTACAGGGTTTTGTGACCAAAGCGTTAAAATCATTTTGAAGAGCTTTAGCAGGATTTTTGCACAGGAAGTTTTAAGGGATTGTAGAGGTTATAGAACGAATTTGAAGGAATTTCAAATGTGAACGGTTTTTACCATTATTTTGGAATGCTTCTTGATTGATTTTTGACAAAACTAAGATGTTCCAGATAGGCTCGCAGTGCTCTAGCACTCGATGCACTCTCTTTTTAGCGTGTGGCCAGCCGTGTAGGCAACGTACCGTGGCTGTGGGCGGGCGGGGCTTTTCGAGAGATCAAACGCTGGAGCCAGTCCTACGGAATAAGCATAAAAAGACACGATCTACTAAAACATACCTGAACCCTAGGCTTCCTAGAAACTCCGTTTTGGGAAGCGGATTTGGGAAGCTCCGCTTTGGAGCTGGCAGCTTCGTTTTGAAGCTTCTAGGGTTTGAAGCCTAGAAGCTTCAAAATGAAGCTTCCTAGAAGCGCTTCTTGAAAATCCTAGAATGCTAGAAGCGCTTCTAGGAAACTAGAAGCTCCAAAATGGAGCTTCCAAAATGAGCTTCTAGAATGAGCTTTTAAGCCAAAATGAATGCTTATGTGAGCTATATGTGTACATATATATATATATATATGAACCTTTCCTAAACCCTCGCGATCGGCATTTTTGCTAGCAGCTGCGAGCTGTGTTTTGTGGCTCTCCTGCGAGCTGTGTTTTGTGAGAAGGCTCTCTTAAGGCTCTCTACGAGCTGTCACGACATTTCAAGCTGAAAAAGGGCTCGTCGAGTGCCCATTTGAGGACCTTCTCGGTCTGATGTCCACGTGTTGGGACACCACCTGCTCGAAACCAGAGCTTCTGAAAGTGGTAGCCCTCCCTTAGGGTGTATGCCCTTTCGGGCTTCGTCCAAAATGTGGCCCAAGTAGTGCAACTTAGGCTTTCCTCGCCATGTCAGGCTATCTTCGGGGTCGAGATGCAATGCCTCCTCTTCCAAGGCCATATACTGGCTCATGAACTTTTCACCACTTTTCTGCAGCCGCTTCTTGTCGAAGTCCTCCATGTGCCGGTACATCGGCGCACAATACTTTGCCACGTTGTACACAGCTCGGTCATGAGGGCTTCCTTCCTGCAATCGCTTGCTTTCGACCAAAGGCAGCAAGATGTCTGTACAAAAGTACCTGGTTTCTGCTGCTTTCGCAGAAAGCTCAGGTGCCTTTCCAGACTTGACTATGTCTTTGGCCGTGAGCTTCTTAAGCCTTCTGCAGGCTGGAGTTCCTTTCGCCTCATACAGGCTCTGTATCTCTTGCCAAGTCTGTCGGCTCTTTTCTCGACACTTCTGTCTGGGAACAGGGCCAGCAGCTCCTTGAGCACCTGGCCTGCTGCATGGGAACCACAGCCTTCATCGACGACATGCATCCAGTCAGGCTTCATTGTCTTGTTGCAGACTCCCGGAGCCCCAAACAAAGGCGACACGTGCTTCTTGCGAGCTCTCAAGCTTTCCTCGAACTCTGCCTTACTCAGGCTCTGGTTTTTCCGGTCCTTTGCAGACATGCCCCGCCAATTTTCTGGCTTGGCTTTACAGAGCCAACACGTTCCTGCCAGCTCATTCCATTGGGGAACCCCGAAGTATTTACAGTTCCAGTCCCAGTCGCCCCGAAGCTGCACCAGGCCAGCTCTGGCTGCCATCGGTCGCCCTGCAGCGTTTTGTCTCGCCTTGTCCATGCTTCCCCCATCGTGTCTGCAGCTGGGGTATCTGCCTTCACCCAGACTCTGCAGGGACCACGCAATCACTTGCTGCACCGCTTCTATGGTCTCGCGACCTGCCACATAACGAGGCACCCCGTCCCCATGGAGGCCCAGCGGGACCATGGGTCTGCCTTCCTCAGGCTTCCCGTGTCCTAGCGGACTGCCCGCCGCCGGAAGGGCCTCCTCCACTGCCCCTGGCTGCAAAAAGTAATCAACCAGCCACTCGTGGGCAGAAGGAAAGGCATTGACTCATGCTTGACTGTCCTCCCGGACTTCAAACGAATTTCCGCCCGATACAGCTCGGGCTAAGTGGAGTTTTTCCGCATCCACCTTTGCAACGTTCTTGCTGCATTCTTGCCTTCTGCAGGCTTGAGGTCGCTCCCCTCACTGCCTTCTGCAGGCTTGAAGTCGCTGGCTTCTGCCGCCTTCCTAAGACTGAAAGCCTTATCAAAGGGGGTATTGAGTCGTAATCCTGCATCATGTGCTTTCTTGAAAACTGAAGCTGCCTTCCTCGCAGTGACAGCATTGCTCGTGTAGAGCCCCTTCAACTCGTCACCCATGGCGCTCTTTGGCTTTCTCAGGCTTCCTCTGTTCCTCGCTGCAGCTGCTGCTCCTTTCTGCCTTTGCAGGCTTCTACTTCTTTGTTCCCGTTGCTGCCTTTTGCAGGCTTCGTTTGGCCATGTCTCATGCCTAAAGCATACCGAGCTAAAGTCTTAAGATTCAGCGAGTCAGCGAGTTGTTTTTTCCCCATGGCTTAATTGGATTGCTACGGATTTGAGGAGCTGTAGAAAGCTGCGGCCAGAGTTAAGCTCAAAGGCAAGCTCTGCGTGCACAAAGCGATATGCACTGTCTGCAAGAACCCTTGCAAATGGGCTTAAGACTTTTACAGCCGGCGGCCTGCAGTGCTTGCTCTTTCGAGCGACCGGTGAAGTTTGACGGAGCGCGGTCGCTCTTCTCGAGCTAGAAGTCAAGCTTGCAGTGCTTGCTAGCTCTTTGCGAGCTACCGGTGAAGTTCGCTCTTCTCGAGCTAGAGGTCTAGCTTGCCCTTTGCCCAAACTTTCATGGGGGCAACCACCTTGTTCAGCTCCTGAGAGCCTTGTCGCACTTGCTTTTTTCGAGCTGCAGCTCCTGAACCATGTCCTCCTCGCTACCTCCAAGCCTTGTCCAGGCTCGCCGGCCACCTGGCCAAGGCGGTGGCCCAGTGCGATCGCTCTTTTGAGCTTGCGGTCTCCAGGTCTTGCAAGGCGATCCTGGAGACCGCATGTTGCGGGCCCACCTGGTGTTGCCTTGTCCAGGCTTGCCAGCATCGTCGTGACTTTATTGCTGGCGGAGCTGTGGGCGTTCACTGCCTTTTTGAAGGCTTGCACCGCCTTCTTGTACCGCTCGCCTTCCTCAGGCTGCTCCTCCTCCTCCTCCTGCTGCTGCTGCCCGTCCCGAGCTCCCACGCCGTCCGTTTCCGGCCTTTGCGGCCTTATTGTTTCCCAGCATGAGGGTCTGAGGGCCCTCGCTCTGCACTTTCAATCCCTCTTCGACCTTCCTGAAAGGCTCATCTTCGAGCTCACCCACCTTCTCGCTCGTCTTTGTCGAGCTGGCGTGCTTGGCGACGTCTCTCTGTGCAATTCCTTGCTGCACCAGTACTGCAGGATGCCTTGCTTTGCCCAAGCTTCCACTTCATGCTTCCTGCTCGGAAGCCCGTCAACCGCTGCCTTGCACAGGCTCTCGACGGAAGGAACCGAGGGGTCTGCTCCTTCGAGCTTGCCGATCTCCCACTGGGTTATCCACCCACTGACCGCCTTCTGCAGGCTGCTCAGCTTTGGCGTTCTCCCACTGTGAAAGTTTAAAACCTTTTACCAACACTCCACTTTAAACCACGGGACGGACGCACTTCAGTTTTCCCACTACGTCCGCTGTCTTGAGCCTCCGTTTGACCTACGGATGCACTGTGGTGAGACATGCGAAACTATCCTTCAAATGAAACGTTTGTTACGCCCTCTCGACACAAGGTGGTGATTTCACCTTGATTCGACTTCAAACATTCACTACAATCTTCACCATTATCGCATGCTCTTTCGAGCAACTTCACCGTTCTCTCATGCTCCTTCGAGCAACTTCACTTCTCTTCACTTTGCTTCTTCCTTCGATCGTAGTGGTCGTAGTCGATCTTCTTTGCAGTCCTGTAAAATCGTGGCGTGAAACATCTGACTACTACTCCAAACTGCTTCCGAACTAAAGTAGGCAAATTCACTCACTTTTTCCAGAAGTCGCGGTTCGCGAAGTAGTCTTGTCGAAACTCTTACCTCATTCGGCCTTGCTTTTCAGCTAGCCTTCTTCACAACTTTTGTTGTGATCGTAGTGCTCGTGGTACTTTGGCGTATGCTTTTCAGCACAAAAGTTTCCTCGTTCGCTTTCAGCTTCCAGCCGTAGCTCTTTTCGCACGGCTTTGATTTTCGTGCTTTTCTTTTGTGAAACAGTGGTGAGTTTAAACCACTTTGCTTGGGCTTTCGCCCTCAGAGTCCATTCTCCCTTCTCGCATTTAAACCCCTTGTGTATACTCCTGGGTACGGAGTCTTATCACAAGCCTTGTTTATACTCCTGCTTTGACGGAGTTTCTTTTCTCACATCTACTCGAGATCACTTGTCTCCTTCTTTTCCTTTTTCTGCCTTTTAGCGGCTGCTTCGATAACCTCGGAGCTATCCGAAGCTCAAGCAGGAGGCCATGGTGTTGCCCTTCTAAGAGATACTTCAGCAGATGGCGCAGAGCAGTCTGAGCATTACGAGTTGGAGAAGTCATGTAACTGCTCAGTGCACGAATGGCTCCTTGACACTCGATCAGATCCACAGCCAAGTAAAGGAGGATGCCAATGGCACATCGAAACGCNACGAGTTGGAGAAGTCATGTAACTGCTCAGTGCACGAATGGCTCCTTGACACTCGATCAGATCCACAGCCAAGTAAAGGAGGATGCCAATGGCACATCGAAACGCCTTTGCTTCTGGAGGCGAGAGAGGCTCGCTATTGTCAATCTCATCAAGCAGCGACGCGTACGGCGTCTTCTTTGGCGCACTCCGTTCATCAATCTTCATCACTGAAAACAACTTCTCAAAATGTTTGGCCGAAGNAGCAGCGACGCGTACGGCGTCTTCTTTGGCGCACTCCGTTCATCAATCTTCATCACTGAAAACAACTTCTCAAAATGTTTGGCCGAAGGGGTCAGAAGCATTCTGCCATCAGCAAGAAGTGTGTGATGCCTCTTCAGAAATGAAATTGTGTCTCCAGGTTCTTCCAAAATGTGGATGCTTACACGGTACTTGGATTCAAGCGTGGGCTTAAGCCGATCGATCAGAAAACGCTTGCTGCCNTGCCTCTTCAGAAATGAAATTGTGTCTCCAGGTTCTTCCAAAATGTGGATGCTTACACGGTACTTGGATTCAAGCGTGGGCTTAAGCCGATCGATCAGAAAACGCTTGCTGCCTGCACCTAGCAGGTCATCAACGTGCATCTGCATACTAAACTTGGAAACTGGCTCACGGATCAACGAAGGCAGCGCATCACACTTCTTGAAACCCAAGGCCTCATCAAGAAAAGCTGAAAATGCTAAGTACCACTCCTTGGATCCGTCACGCTGTCCCGGAAGAACGCGCCCCAGCACATACCGGACACCAGCATGCTGAACGATGACCAAGCGGGTCTGCTTGACGATAAGATAAGCGTCGCTGATGTCGAGGGCGACCATGACCCAAGGATCACTGGGATCAGGCTCATGACACAAGAAGTGAATCGGCAAGAGGCGGTTGGACAACGCCGTGGAGGCTGGAGAAGAGAGGTCATGGCGTTCACTGAGCCAGGCATACTCGCGTGCCACATATCGGCTGCGGCGGTACCACACAGGAGTGCCGCCGATCTCTTTCTCACGCCACGTG
>BGNK01000974.1:1240-26350 GCA_003297005.1 Symbiodinium sp. clade A Y106 | reverse complement strand
TCCAGCTCCTCAGCAGAGAGCTCTGGTTCGATGTCCGAAGTGCGAGGCCGACACAGCTCAGGAAGAAGCTCAGTGTCGCCGACCTGATCTTCGAAGAAACCTTGGTCATAATCCTCGAGTGTCACCATCAAAAGTCAGATCGACATTCTCATCCTCATGCTCATAGCGAACCTGCATGATGTGCGAAACGCAAGGAGACTCTTCCCCAGAAGTCACAAGCAGCTCTCCAGCGGGAACTTCATCGGCACAGCAGCCATGGNACCTGCATGATGTGCGAAACGCAAGGAGACTCTTCCCCAGAAGTCACAAGCAGCTCTCCAGCGGGAACTTCATCGGCACAGCAGCCATGGGCGGTCACCAAAGAAATTTGCCCCTCAAGGGCCATCACCTGATCATCATCCGACCTGCGGGTGACCTTGGCTGGTCGAGGATTCTCACTAAGGCCCAGAGTTTCGAAAACCACAGGAGCAGGTGGGACGGCTGTCCCCGCCTCGGCAGAAGACACAGCTGTCCCCGCCTCGCCCGAAGCAAGCTCACCGGAGTCAGTTGACAACACATCTCCGGGACGATCAGGTNTGTCAGTGCCTGCAATTTGCGAAGGAGAACCCTGAGCTTCACGAGGGATGAGAGGTGCATCAGCAGCGGCTGGCTGAGGAAGAGGGCCAACGTAGGCCGGAACAGGCATTGCAGCAGGGTCTGCTGGCTTCTTGTGTCCAAGTACAAGCTTACCGCCTATCGACGAAAGATGGCGCCAACGCGCCGAGGATTTGCCATCGGGTTTGAAGTACCCAAGGACTTTCTCTCCGAATCGACAAATGGTGCCACGGTAAACCGAATCAGTCACTGCTTCGTAAGGAGTGGTTCCATGCAGGGGGGGAGTGTAACGGTTCCGCAGCCAACAAGCGTGGGCAAGGGCCCACCCGTAGATCGGGTGCAGCGGAGGAAACAGCACTTGATCATCCTTGGCTCCACAAGCCTTTTCAAGATCATGCATCAGCACAGCTGCATGTTGNAGCCAACAAGCGTGGGCAAGGGCCCACCCGTAGATCGGGTGCAGCGGAGGAAACAGCACTTGATCATCCTTGGCTCCACAAGCCTTTTCAAGATCATGCATCAGCACAGCTGCATGTTGCCTGATGCTCCCGACGACTTGCTCAACTGGCCCGTTACTCTGATGCGACTCAACCGGAGAGTTGTCTCTGGACACATCATCGCCGAGATTGCGAAGGGCTTTCAGAAGCCCGGCTTGCACTGCAAGAATGGCGGGTTCATTGTCACATCGAAGCCTGAGGGACCGGTGGCCTAGCCAGATAGCAAACCTTGCTGCTTCCGTGACCAAGTGACTGAGGCTGCTGCCACCTTTCTGAGCCGTAGGGATGGCATGCACCGNCGGTGGCCTAGCCAGATAGCAAACCTTGCTGCTTCCGTGACCAAGTGACTGAGGCTGCTGCCACCTTTCTGAGCCGTAGGGATGGCATGCACCGCTTTCGTATGTCTGTCGTGAAGAAACAGGACTGTCAAACGATCTTTGGCTTCCCGGGGGCCATCATCAGCTTCCCTCGAGCAGTAGCCGAAATCAAATGACAAAACAGACCGAGATCCTGGATCATGCGATGNCTGTCAAACGATCTTTGGCTTCCCGGGGGCCATCATCAGCTTCCCTCGAGCAGTAGCCGAAATCAAATGACAAAACAGACCGAGATCCTGGATCATGCGATGCCTCAGAAGAGTGTTGGCCTTGCCTTCCACGGAATTTGACACAAGCATCGCACCAAGGCTGATACGGTTCGTGCGTCAATTCGTGTCGAGCACGATCGTGGGCTGAAGGAGCTGCTGGAATGGGCGGCGCATTCGGTGGTCTGCTGAGCTCAGCACTCAAGTTGTGATGAACCTGATGCTCCCGAAAAAGCTCAGACTCACGGATGTGGCGCACCAACCGCTCCCAACACTGACTCGTAGATCCGTTCTTGCCTAGGCCAAGGCTGACCAGGGCTGCACGCATGACCCGAAGCGACGAGTCACGGCTGATCACAACGCCATTCACGGGATATGCCAACATCTGGCGCCTCGCCAATACCTAAGCCTTGATCATCAGCACTTGGCATTGCGACCTCTGGGACCTCAACGGAACCTGCACCTTGGGTAGAACCCGAACCTTCACTCTCAGAGGGACTAAACCCTAAGTGCTCAGGGCTTAGGGAGACATCGTCATAGGCAATGGTGATGATCTGTTCGACGTCTGGGGGCCCGAGCGGCAATGTGCGGTCGGACAAGGAAGCCACATCAGCGGCCAGCTCGACGACAGTCCACTGTCCGNAATGGTGATGATCTGTTCGACGTCTGGGGGCCCGAGCGGCAATGTGCGGTCGGACAAGGAAGCCACATCAGCGGCCAGCTCGACGACAGTCCACTGTCCGTCCCTGCGCACAAGTGTGGCGCGATACCAAAGCAGTTCGGTCAAGGGAACAAGCGTGCTGTCGACATAATTCTGTCCAAAACTCAAGAGAGCATAGCACCTGGAGCCTATCCTTTGCCACCCTGAGGCATCGAGCCGAAGCAGAGGACCATGTAAAGTGGCACTCAAAGCACGCACGGCAGGAGGCTGAGCAGCAAGGACGCAGACGCTGCCCGTCGCACACAAAGACTGGCGCTTCAGTCGCACCGGCTCCGAAACTTCAGTGTTGGTTAAGATAAAATCACTGTCACCTGAGGTGGATGGAATCACGTAAAATCCAGCCTTGTAAAGCTTGCCCAAGGACAAAAGAGGGCACGTTACCCCTCCGATCAGAAACTTCTTACGGAACCGAAGGGACCCGACACGAACCTCTGCTATACGTATGCCTTTGGACTGCAACAACCGGCCAGAAGCGTCCACGAACTTCTGTGGAGAAGACGGTGCAGGATCTCCAACCTGGGCGTATGACGCAGGGAGCGCACTGATGTCTGCACCTGAATCCAGTATGATGTCTTCGCCACTGACTTCTGCCAACGCACGAACACTACCGCACAGCTGTGGAAGTGACTTTGGACATGCCAACGGACTCGCATTGAACCTGAACTGATCCACGTGAAACTTGCAGGATCTGCGGGGAATCTGGACTGATCTGCAAGGTACTTGACGGGATCTGCATGGGATCTGGCAGGACTGATCTGCAAGGTACTTGATGGGATCTGCACGGGACCTGGAATGATCTGCATGGATTTCAGGCTGCTTTGCATCACACTCAGCACGAGCACACAGCCGCAACAGAACATCGCTTGGAAGGCTCAAAAGCTCATACTCAAAGACTGTATCCCAAGCGCTGCACTGGGCCTCGGTGGGACGTTCGGCAGCACTCTGAATCATACAGACTTGGGCATTGCCATCAAAAGACTCATCATCGCACTCATCGAACGCAGTAAGATCAACCGCTGCAAGCCTAGCAACCCGACCCTTAGCACCAACNGCACTCTGAATCATACAGACTTGGGCATTGCCATCAAAAGACTCATCATCGCACTCATCGAACGCAGTAAGATCAACCGCTGCAAGCCTAGCAACCCGACCCTTAGCACCAACCTGGGAGGCACTCTGAGAAGGGGTCACTGTCGAGACACTGGAAGCTGCATCCTCGGCGACAGCTTGCACCTTGCCGGCCTTGACATCGGCCTTGTACCTTCTGCAGTCTCTCTTCCAATGGTCGGATTTGCCACAGTACAGGCACTTATCAGGAGCAACACGCTTGTCACCAGGCTTGCTTTTGTCATGACCTTTATCCTTGCCTTGCTTGCCCTTGCCTTTGCTGTCCTTGCCTTGCTTGCCCTTGCCTTTGCTCTCCTTGCCCTTGTCCTNTGCTTTTGTCATGACCTTTATCCTTGCCTTGCTTGCCCTTGCCTTTGCTGTCCTTGCCTTGCTTGCCCTTGCCTTTGCTCTCCTTGCCCTTGTCCTTGCCCTTGCCTTTCTTGCCTTTTCCAGCAAGACGATCGATCTCCATAGGCACTGCCCCATCCCTAGACCCAGCGCCTGAACTCTGAGCTGCATCACCGAAGTACGAAACTCCCTGCCACTTGAACTGCTGCCGTTCGATGCGCAGCACACAGTCACGCACCGAAGAGTACGATGCGTCCTCCGGAAGAGTGGCATGGACCTGGTTCCTCGAAGCAGCGGGCAGGCAGCGCAAGAGAAGTGCGGTCTTAAGCTCCTCCTGAAGAAGCTGCTGCGATGCACTCTCATACTCGGTGAAAACCCTTTCGAGTTCAAGGATCTGAGGAAAGAGGGCCTCACCAGCCTTGAAAGAACTNACTCGGTGAAAACCCTTTCGAGTTCAAGGATCTGAGGAAAGAGGGCCTCACCAGCCTTGAAAGAACTCACTTGTGTCAAAGCGGTGAGTATGCCTAAGCTTCGGGACTTGCTTTGTGGCACATACAAGGAAATGAGCTGGCGCAGGGCCTCATAGCCGCAATTTCCAGAAACCGACTTGACCACAAGGAACCCATGACCCTTTATGAGAACCGGAAGCAATGCAAAAAGCTGACGCGATCGTGCAAGAATGTCCGAGGCCGTGGGGGTGATGTTCACCTGACGATTCAAGTTTGCCTTCAGCATATCAAGTTCTTCAGTGAACTTTGGGTCCAAGACCCCAAGGTACTGCTCCAAAGACCAAAGCCAGGAGGGCCAAGCCGAATGCTCCTGCTCCCGCGTCCCAGCGCGAAAAGGCTCCGGACGCGGCATGATACGTGACATGTCTTTTCCTGAAAGTCCGGACACTGAAGAATCATGACTTCGCTGATCAATCACTTGACTCAAGAGGGCTGTTGTATTACCAAGCTGATGAAGCAAAGCTGTGACATGNAAGAATCATGACTTCGCTGATCAATCACTTGACTCAAGAGGGCTGTTGTATTACCAAGCTGATGAAGCAAAGCTGTGACATGATCATTCGAGACAGGACTATGGGCTGGCCAAGGGTTTCCAGGCACTGCAGCAGGAGGCTGCAAAGGATGCGGAAGAGTAGGGCCTTGTATCGGCTCTCCAAAATCTTCGTCATCGTCGTCAGTCACTGCAGGTACCGACGATGCTGCAGCCATCACTGCAAGCTACAGCCGCGGGGCGCTACTTTCACCGAAGAAAGAAAACCCTAAAGTCTGAAAAGATTGGGCCCTTCCAAAGAACCCCGAAGACAGACGTGTATGTCCTTCGTTGTGCTACGTGTAGCAAGGGAGTGAGGTTTCGGCTCCCCGGAGACGCCTTTCGCTCAGATCCAAAGGAATGAACCGGTAGGCGCTCCGCTACCATGCTAGTTTTCACTCAAACACAAGCGCCTGCGGAGTAATCTCAGTCAGCATATTGGGCTCAAAACGAATTAGGGAGCTCACAAAGTAAAATCAAATACTCACATAAATACCGGCCAGGAAAACAANCTGCGGAGTAATCTCAGTCAGCATATTGGGCTCAAAACGAATTAGGGAGCTCACAAAGTAAAATCAAATACTCACATAAATACCGGCCAGGAAAACAACTGGAAAACACGTGTACTTACGGTACATGTACAAGGTGTGCAAAGTTTTGCACAATCGCAAGGGCAGTCAGAGCAATCTACAGTCGCACTAAAGTCACTAAAGGAAGCATTCAGAAGAAAACATTTCGGGGGGAAACATGTTGATCTCATTCAGCAAGGCAGGTGTCTCAGACAGTCCCTTGCGTCGGAACCTACACTCGCAATCACTCAATTCGGCATTCGACGAAACCGAACACGAAAATCATTTCGGTGCGAATCCAATCTCATTCGAGATCGGCAAAAACATCCAGCATTCCTGCAAATTGATCATTTCGAATCGGAAAATTCTCTCATTCTCTCACTCTCTCTTTCTTTGGTTTTGGGCTTTTCAGGGAAACCAACAGTGCACATGCAGTCATGACAAGCAGCAAGACAGCATTGACATGTTGCATTCGCTCACTTAAGGACATGCAATCACTGCACTCGGATGCAATCAGAAGCTCATGTCTCTCGGAGTGGACTTCAGTCCTACGACGCCTACAGAGACCTGGTACCATCAATCTTTGCCATTTTTAGCAAACCCATTTGCACCAGATTCTGAACATACAGCAACCTCAGTTCCACGTGTTTTGCTTTCTTTCCTGCACCAAAGCGGGTTGCCGTTGATTTGCCAGCTGTAGAATCAGTGTGAGCAATCACATTGACTTTCTTTGCCAGTCTGGCTTCAAGCAACATTGACCGAAGGAACAAAGCTTCCGACACTCCTGATTGGCCATACAACTCCGCTTCACCACTCGACAATGCCAATGTACCTTGCGTCCTGGCAGCGCTCCCCATGTTACAGCCAAGCACATTCACAGTGGATCCGCTGGTAGACTTCCTAGTCTTTGAGCATCCAGCCCAGTCGGAATCCACATAGACATTCACATCCATCGAACAGCTGCCATCGACAGCTGATAAGATGGACGCAGTCTCAAGACACACATTTTGGTACCAATCAGATACCGCAACAAATGCTTAAGCTTTGCAACACTCTGCATTGTCGGGGCAGTCACATCCCGACTCAGNATGGACGCAGTCTCAAGACACACATTTTGGTACCAATCAGATACCGCAACAAATGCTTAAGCTTTGCAACACTCTGCATTGTCGGGGCAGTCACATCCCGACTCAGTTCTTTCGTTGCAGAAGCAATGTCGCCTCTGATCAGTGCCAACCATAGCAGTTTTCCAACCGCAGTCCTCTTCAGGACTCAAAGGTGTGTCAGACACAGTCTTGACAATAGTCACCGAACCAGTTGTAGCAACAGGTTTGGCATTCTTCATTCCATACAAATCCAGGATGGCATCAATGTAAGTTTGTGACATGCGCACATCAATCGAGTCACCATTGTGTCGCAATCTCCTGCCAAGAAAGCCAGTCTCTTTGAGCAAAACCTCTTCTGACAGTCTGGACATGAACTCCTGTCGCATTTCATCAGTCCCTACGACCAACAAATCATCGACATATGCAAGCACATACAATTTCCCAGATTCGTGACAGTAGAGATTCGGATCACTCTTACATCTCCTGAATCCCAATTTTGAGATCATTGCATCCGCGAAGTGTTCCGGGCACAGTTTCGGGGCTTGTCTCAATCCATACGTTGCTTTCTTCAATTTCCAGAGACAACCACCATTCGGATAGATAGAACTCCTTTGGAGGCCATACATACACTTCGCATTGGTGCATGCAAGAAGGCAGTGCTCACATCTCCCAGGGTCATTCCCCAGTTTCGAGACATTGCCATGCACAGTAACAATCTCATTGTCACGAGCGAAGGTGTCGAGGCAAACAGGTTGTCTTCTTCATTCTTCTCAACACTCTGGAAACAACCTCGCACAACCACTCTGCACCTCAGGTCAATCTCATTCTTCCACACCTTGACCCATCTGCAGTCGAGGGCCTCATTGACCTGTTCCTCAGTGCAGTCCTTGACCAACACTTCATCATACACGTCGAACTCCTTCATAGAGTTCATCTCTTTCATCATTCCTTTCTTCTGGAGGAAAGTCACTTTCCCAGAGCAATGGTTCTGCTAAACGCAGTTCCTGCTCAATTTCTCCTTCCTCGGCATTGACCTCGACATCAATCTTGGTGCCATCTTTGCCAACAACTTCTTGAACTCCGACAATCGACGCAAGCCATTTACAGGCAGGGATAACTCCAGCAACAATGTGATGCAGTGCTGAAATCCTCGTTGGCTTGTTCACAGGCTCAGTCGTGGGAGCATCTGGATCAATCCTCGCTTTCTTCGGTGCATTCTCTCCAAGATCTGGAGGCTCATGGACAGTCTCTGCAGTAGGAGATCTTGGACAGTCAAGCTCTCGCTCTGTCCAGGTGCCAAATCTTCAAGGTCTCATTCTCCTCTTCTTCTCCGACGCGTGACAATCCTGAAGGAGGCTTCACTCTACCCTTCACTCCAAGATCAGGCGGCATTACGGACGCAGTCGAATCCACACCATCTCCTTTTGGTTGCCATAGTACAGACAACATTTTGCTCACTCCAACCGCATTCCATTGCTGAGAAGGCGGCTTTCGCTTGACAGTGCGGACCTTGAAGACTCCATTCGCATTACCAAGGATGACTTCATCTGCCTCAGTGTCCTTTCCAAGGTACACTCCGGAGAACCATTGAGATCCTGCTTTCGGAATCCTCACTTTGTTGCTGACAGGCAGTTTTGCGTCAATCCACTCACCAAACATGCACAATGATCCAGTGTATTCTCTTGACCACCTGCGGCTATAAGCAGTCTTTCCATCTGACCCAATCATGTAACGGTTGATCAACGATTGGGCATGTTTCACGCACCAAGTGAATATTGGACTTTCCGAAGTCAACTTCAAGCCAGTCGACTCCTGCAGTTGCGAGAACAATGTTCGCAGTTGACCACACAAGGTCCTTTGCACATTTCCAACACTTCCTTGGCTTTGGGAGTGTCCAGTCGGTGCTGCTCGCATCGACAATCCTCCCATTGTCTTGCAGAGGTCCTTGGCAATCACCTTCAGTGAATTCTCCTTGTCATATTGAACAATTCCAAACGTCCTGCCAATCTCAAACACAAACCGACGCAATTCGGCTACAGCATACTGCTCAATGCTACCTTTTGCAGGCAACACAATCGCCATTGCATAGCCAGTCTGCGCGTCAGTTGCATTCAAGATCGTTCGTTTCGGAAGATCATTCTCCGTCGACAAGAAGGAGAAATCAATCTGGTTCACAGGCTGTCGGTCATTCTTCTTCGCTGCATGACTCTGCCGTCCTTTCGACTTGACACAGTGCTCACACCAGCCGCGGTATGGCAAGTGTGTCAGCTCATGCAGTCTTCTTTCACCCTCCGACGGTTCACCTGGGATCTTCAACATTTTTGGCTTCACGGCATTCTTGTCATCGGTTTGCTGCTCAGCATTCTTGTCTGCAGTCGGGCGATCAAGCGGAACAAACAATGTATATCCGACCCGTTTGTGACCAGTCGGGCCTCGAGGGTCATCACATTTCTTCACAGTGCCATCAGGCATTTCGATATCCGCCCATTCGTTCTGATGGCCAGTGGCAATCTGCGATGGATCACTCGAATCGAAGAACATTGTCTACCGATCACCCCACAGGCAGTCACTCAACAATCCATCAACAGGAGAAGGAGCATCATCAGGGTGGAAGTAACAGTCTCTCCACTCATGATGCATTCGGATCCAATATCGAGGAAGCAATATCCACCGGTCAGCAGTCCGGGGTGCTGCAGTCTCTGGATCCTCGAGATTGAACACTTGCAACAGTAACTCCTTCATTCTGCTGCCATGTTGTGGCAATGACCGAAGAGCATTCTCCAGCTCGTGTTCCTCAACATTCCGACTCACTCGCATCTGACGATCAAGCACTTCAGGCTCAGCATTGGTCTTCACAAGATCCATTGGGTTGCGGGATTCGACAATCTCGTCATTCACAACTTCAGACTTCTCACGTCCAATCATTGGATCATGCGGACGAGGTGCACTCTTTTGCACATGTTTCAGTTGTGGTTTGTCTTTCAATCCGAATTCCACTCGACCTCGCCATTCCTTAGGATCTTTAGGCCTTGTATTCCTCATTTCAAGGAAGTTCGAGTCTCTGACAGTGACAGTCGAACCATCCTTGTACTGCTTGANTTCCTTAGGATCTTTAGGCCTTGTATTCCTCATTTCAAGGAAGTTCGAGTCTCTGACAGTGACAGTCGAACCATCCTTGTACTGCTTGAACGTCACTCGCTCACCAGTCAATCTTGACCATTTGCCAGTGATGGGAACAGGCGATTTGTTCGCCAGTTTGATTCTTGGATCAAGCATTTCATTGCGCCACACACGGACATGTCTGATCAGCTTCAGTGCTGAATGTCACTTCCCACATGTCCCAGCGGTAGCCTTCCTTGGCCTTCATTTCCTGAGCTGCTGCAATCAGAGCTCCAATCTGGAACAAGTGGTCAATCGAACCATCTTCCACGCAACTCAAGAGATCCAAGCTCATTCTCAATACCGTCCATCACTTCTGGAAGACAACTCGCTGCCATTCTAGCTGCATCTGCCACAGCATATGGTATGGCAGTCGGACAGAGATAGACCACTGTTCCTTGACGGACAATCGGAACTGGATTCCCCATCGAGTCAATCAAGGCAAGATAATCCTTTGCCATCACAGTCCAAAAGTCCTGTAGCAACAGTCGGGCAACACTCACCAGTGGGAACGGTATCCCAGTGCACACATAGAGTTGCACACTCAGTGAATGACCATTGCCACAATCAAGCTGAACAATCTTCCGGCCTTGCACATCCAGTGTCTTCCCAGACAAACTTCGCAGTGAGGGTGCACTTTCATTCAACGGCAAAACAGGATAGTCCGGAGCAAACCATTCCGGACAACAGTTCGCACAAGCTCCACTGTCGAACAATATCCAAGATTTGTCGACCAANCGGAGCAAACCATTCCGGACAACAGTTCGCACAAGCTCCACTGTCGAACAATATCCAAGATTTGTCGACCAATCCAGCTTGCATGTGAAACTCGACCATTCTGTCGTCACAACTCAGTCCATCAGTATCAGGTACATTCAGGCTAGGTACCGGAGGCACTCCAGCACTCAACGCTCCAATCAGCAACCAAGCTCCGACAAACAAGTTCGTCGCCAGTCCAGGTTTCGCGCCTCGAACAGTCCTGGAAGATCTCGCTGCATTCTGATCCTGAGTGTCGACAGTCACGGCCGCTACATTCGGCGTTGGNACAAACAAGTTCGTCGCCAGTCCAGGTTTCGCGCCTCGAACAGTCCTGGAAGATCTCGCTGCATTCTGATCCTGAGTGTCGACAGTCACGGCCGCTACATTCGGCGTTGGCTCACTCTTAGGATCCTGCGGGACAGTCGCAGTGCTTTGCGAACCTGAGGGTGCATTCACACTCCGCTGCTCAACACTCCACCAATCCTGAGGACCCCAAGACCAGTCATCGGACCAGTAACTCCAGTCATCTTCAGACCAAGCCCAGTCACCAGACCAATCATCAAGAGAACCAATCCAATCCTGACTCCAATCGTACTCATCCCATTCATCACCATACCATTCAGCCTTGATTTCCTTCCTGTTGTCCTTCTTCCTCAGTCAAAGCTGACATCCTTCCTTTACCTTTAGGGCATTCTTTGCTCCAGTGATTCGGGTCACCACATATAAAACATCCTTGTCCTTTTCCGTTTCCTTTCATTCCTTTTCCTTTCTTTCCTTTGAAACCTTTGCTCTTTCCTTTTCCTTTTCCTTTGCCCTTGTATCCGTTTCCTTTGCCTTTGCTTTTCCATATCCTGCCCTTCCTTTCAATGCTCCAATATCCATATCGACTGGACCGTCATTCCTGCTCGGCACAACCAAATGCCTACTCTTAATGTAACTATACACAATCTCCAGGGCTTCAGTGAACGTGTTGATATTCCTGACATTCAACCTCAGGTGCTGCTGCAGTGGACCAGTAGTCTTCTGCATTATCAACGTGATCAGCAGATCATTGTCAAGAGGCACTCCAGTCGCCTTCTCAGGTCGGTTCTTGAGGATTATAAATTCACTCAGATCACTCTCCAAATGGTCATGTCGCAATCGAAAGGCAATGATCTCATTCAAGAGATTCGTTGCACGAGCTCGGCTCGGCAGTGAAAACTGATTGAACAGTCTTCGCCAAATCTCGAAGCCATTCTCTGTGTCTTCATTCCTGACAATCACTCTCGCAGCTCCGTCAGTGATCTGTGCCAGCATGTATGCCAGTTGCTTAGCAAACAGTGACAGTTGGTTGTTCTGAGTTTGTGTTTGTTGAACGTCATATGCTTCACACAATCCATGAATGACAATCTGCTGCCACGACCAATCATCCCACTTGTCCAATTCACCATGGTACAGTGGCGCTGGAAACAGTTTGATCTCACCACCAATTCCTCTCGCTCCAAAGTCCATTCTTTCTCACTTCTTCCCTGCCTCAGGAACCGAAGCTCCGCTACCATGCAACATTCCACTATACAATCAAACAGTTATGAGGGACCTATCCACAATCAACAGCTTTCCCCACAGTCACTAATCAATCAGTCTGCTTCCTTTTGTGCAGCAGGCATTCGTCCAGTCATGATCTTGAGCCAATGCCATTCGGCATCGTTGCATTCATAAATGCATCGTGAACATTAAACGGTCATTGGGCTCGTGTCATTTAACAGAGATAGAGGGAGGGAGAGAGGGAGGGGAAGGACATGCTTCATTTTGTGCACGGCACTTGCTTCAGGCTGGCCGGGAGGCCTTGCCCAGCAGGCGGAGGGCCAAGTCCCAGTCGGCCAAGGCGGCGTCCAGGGCACCTGCGCGCGCCACAGCATGGCCCTGCATGGAGAGCCACATAAGCCAGCAAGCTAAGAAATTCGCCCCTGCGTCCTGAGGCGTGGAGCGCACGGCCGCGAACGTGGAGAGCAGCCACCACTCCTCGGCTTCAGCAACAACCCGTTGCAACAGTTTAAAGTGCCAGTCCCATTCCCCCCCTCTCCCCCCCGACATGGCTCGTCGCTCTTCGGCTCCTTTCCTGCATGCCGTGGGCTGCTTCTGATGTGGGCAAACCTGCAGGACGCAACTTTCGGCGCCGGGGGTTTAGGCCGATTTAGGCCGGGACACGGTTCCCAAACCGCCGAGGATTTGCCATTTCCGACCGATCTTTCACTCTCTGGCTACGAGTGACAGTGCCGTCAGCAGCTGCATTCACACTTAAAATAGGGCTGGCTGTTAGAGCTCAATTTGCCTGATGAAGCGGGCTTTGCATGCTGTGTAACATTCGGATTCCGCATTCCGCTTCCGTTGCGGAGCTTGGGCAGCGCTGGCTTAAGGCTCGATCCGAGTCCGAGACTCCGTAGAGGCAGTCCTCCACGTGCTGCGGGGCTCTGGGCTCGGAAAGTGCGAGGACGAAGCGCAGCGCTGTGGCCTCCAGACCTGTCAGCTGCTTTCGGATTCGGCTTGGCGGCTTGTGATGGGCTTGGCCCGCACCCCCCCCCGCCCAGCGCGTGAGCGGAGAAGCCTGGAAAATGCTCTGTGAGTAGACGGTTTGCAGTCTCTGCCACTGCTTCAGCAGTCGCTGTCTCCTCGGCCGAGAGCTGGCGCCGGAAGGTGCTCCACTCCGGATGGCCCTCACCTGTCCACGGACACCACTTTCTCTCTCTTGCTTGCACGCGGCCACCTTTGGGAAGCAGACAAGGGGGCACACGTCCGTGTTACCGCGCACCGGGAAAAGAGGGCGGAACCACGAGAAAGTTGCAACAGCAGTCTCAGTACCACTAAAACTCTAAACCGCAACCCGCCTGGGCTCAATCTCTCCCTCTCTCCCTCTCTCCATCTCTCTCCCCCCGTTTGTCGAGTCCGAGTGGCAGTCAAGGAAGGCGTAGATGCCGCGGCGAAACTTTGGCCCTGGGGGCCCTGGGGGCCCGGGCCCGGGCCCCGGAGCCGAGCTCGCCGAGCTCGCGCTCGGCTCTGAGCCCTCCGCCGTGCCCACGGGACAGAGCCCGAGCCCGAGCCCGCCTAGGAGGAGCCAAAAAAGGCGGCTCGGCTCCGCGGCGCTGCTGCCAGGGCTTGAAGCGACATGCGGCGCGCATGCGGATCGCATGCGGCTTGCGCTTTGCCTCTGTTCATAGCTTAAGGGGCTTATAGGCTTGCGGCGCATGCGGCTTAAATACCACCAACTCGCAAGGCCAGGCCCCCAAGAGCCTCATGGGATTTCTCGGACTTCTCCCTTCTCCCCACAGCCGTCCCAAGCTCCCAAGCCGTCCTGACCCAACACCTCTGTGATCCTGTCGCTTCATGCCGGAGATCTCTCGCAAGAAGGCTGGGTCACGGGCCTGAGGCGACCGACATAGGGTGCCAAAGCATCGGCTCCCAGCAAGACGTCAAAGAACACCTCCAGCAAGACACGAGACAACACCATGAAGTCGACACATCCACGCTCTACAAGCTTGCGCCGCCCGGACCTTGGCGTCGATGAAGCCTTCCCCCTTGCCGTCCCTGCCATGCAGGTCGTAGTTTCGACGCCTCTGCTTGTCGGAAAGCACCTGATACC
The DNA here is from genome assembly GCA_003297005.1 of Symbiodinium sp. clade A Y106. Classification (NCBI taxonomy): domain Eukaryota; class Dinophyceae; order Suessiales; family Symbiodiniaceae; genus Symbiodinium; species Symbiodinium sp. clade A. The sequence continues at coordinate 12,253 of BGNK01000974.1, read as the reverse complement.
TTGGAGCAGCCACGCAAGAGCTACGAGAGGAGCACAGGAGCACACATGGGGGCCCATGTCCACGTGTCGCCACGTGTCCGCTCTGGTCTGGGCGCCCTGCGCTTCGGAGATGCTCTGGAAGCGCTCCTCCAGAGCGGCAGAAAACTCCCGCGCCGCGTCCCCGCGGCGCCGAGCCGCGGGGGGCGAGCCGCCGCGCTCTTGCCCGAGCCTTGGCATTCTCCTCTGATGTCTTGTCTGGATGACACTGCCTGCGGCGGCAAAAAAGCGTGTTCTCTGCAGTCTTTACACAGAGCGGATACTGTAGGCCCCTGCAGTGCCTCGATCTCTGGAAATAGGCCCGTCGGATTTCTTGCTGCGAGGCATCGGTCGCCACACCAAGCTGAGAGGGTGCAATGCTTGCCATGCTGGCAGATTCGAAAGCTCTGACGGCGTGGACTCAAATCAGCGATGGCTTGTTCTTCAGCACCGTGCCTGGTCGTAGTAGAAGGTGTCTGCCTCATGTATACGGACGTGCCAGCTCGTGCTGTGCCACTCCTCCGGGAGGCAGGCCACACGTGTGGGTCGCCCCGTGCGCTCTTTCCGTTCGGCGGTCTCACCGCTCGGCTCACCTCAGGGAGGCGTCGGACGGGAGGACACCGGGAACTCGGGAGCCCCGGGAACCGATTAACTGGGCACCGAGCCATCCTCCACGAGTACCTCGTCTGCTTCCTCCAGAAGTGAGTAAGCCTGCCCAGGCAGAACAAATCTCACCATCCCAAAGAAATCTTGTGTTGTGATATGCAGGTGGGTAGCTAGGTAGCCAGGTAGCTAGAACTTTTATATCAGTTCCGCGTCATACAGGTACACTGAGCTTCGCTGTGTGGTGGATGCCTGACTTGGCCTGAAGGCTCAGCACGATCGTCAAAAACTGAAAGAAATGCAGCTGTCGCGATAGCCTTGGGCTCTGTCCATGTGCCGCTCTGAGCGTCCCAGCGCCAGCCGCGCCCGGCCTGGGGGGCGGAGGCCAAGGGTGAAACAGGGTCGCTTCTGACATATCTCAGCTAGCTGAGCTTCGCTTCCATGCAAATGGCTCGTGGCGTCGCCGCCACGCCTCGCCTTAGGCGATGTAAAACGCCACATGAAGACACTAACATGCGGCGTGCTGCGGCCCTCACAGCGTCTGGAAGACCCCGGTGCAAAGCCCGGTGATCGCGAAGAAAAGCCCTGCAAGCAGGCCTGGGTCGCGGCGACCCAGCGGCCAAAAAAGCGGCCCTCGGCCCTGGCCCTGGCCCCGGCCCTGAGGCCCTGAGGCCCTGAGGCCCGAACCCAGGCCCACGCCGCGAAAGCAACCGAGCACACCCTCCTCGCGGGCTCCCTGCACCACGGCACCGGACAGCGAGAGCCAATCACAGGGCTTTTTTTCTTTTGCGAGGTCTACGAGTTTGGGGTACCCTTTAAACCCACTCTATTGCGCCCTCTTCTTGAACCACCGACGGGGCTGCCACGTCAACACCATGCAGGTATGCTCATGTAACGCCTTTAGACATGTCTGGCTTCCCTAGTTGTCTGAGATCAACTAGGTGCGGGTTCGCTGGCGTCTGGGCCACCCGCACCTCAGGGACAGCTGAGCGATTGGAGCTCTGCGTTTTGGGCCATGATCCTCACAGTACGGGCCTGCAGGGGATCCGAAGCTCCAGGATCTCTGTTTGGGCCGTCTGGGCTACAGTCCGTCGCGACACGTCGTTGGGATCCACGTTCTTACTTTGCCAACGGAGGCACACCAAGCATCATCTTTGGGCCTGTAGGCGGCTTCGACCCTGGATATTGGAGTCATTGGAGTATGAGGACAGCAACCGACAAAGGTCTAGGCAGTTACAAAGGGCTAACCGACCCGACGTGGGAATTGATCTTGCCAGCGAAGCCATGCATCTTTCGATCTGACGTTGTCTTAGGTGGCTTGGACACGACTTGACTTGACATAACGTGACGTTGCCTCACACACAGCACACACACACACAGAGAGATGCACTGAATGTACATGGTGGCAGCGGCGTCGCACTGAGCCGACAGTCGGTGAGACATTAGCCTCATTAGCCTGGCCTCAATCGGTTGGGCGATCAAGCCAGCAAGTCCCACCAGCACTCCACCGAGGACGCATTTGATGCCACTCCACAAGCCTCCCTGCGAGCGCTTCACTTGCGAAAAGAAAGAGTCGCAGGACTGTGGGGTGTCGGCCAAAACATCGCGAGGTGCTTGGACCGGGAAGAGGACAGGCAAGGCCTCCTCTGCCTTGACACAACAAGTGCGCTGTGGCTTCTGGCTTCGAGGGGTTTAAAGGACTCTATGCTCTGAGCTTGCTGCATCTCGCAAAACCTCTTCTGCCCGTGCCTGGAGCTTACTTCATACACTCATACAGACTACACCATACGTTCTGGGAGCTCACGCTCGCACTGAAAGCTCCTACTGGCCTGCCCAGAGCTCACATTGTGGATCGGCAGCGCAGCGGCCATGAGTGCTATTCAGTCCCGAACGACCACGGACGTGCCATATGTCTGAGTCTGGATACTTAAATCGAGATGACGTGGCCGCTTTGAGATAATCTACGGGAGCACAGAACAGCGTGGCGCAGCCCGCAAAACCACCCGGGATATCCCTCTCAGTCCCTCACTCTCGCCATGCAGAGCCCGCCCCGTACCGCTGTTTTGGCTCCGAGGCACAGCCTCGCTGTCGAAAATCTCAGCGAGTCTCACACGGCGCAGACTTTCCACGGGCACTGTGGCACTCTTCAGATCACAAGACCATTCGCTTCATGTCCCAGGCAGGGCAGGCGGCAGGCTCGCGGTTATTTTGTGGTTTGCTGCAGTTGATGACTTATGATATGGATGCCCCCAGCTTGGGACGAAAACCGGGTAGCAGAACGTGGCCTTCTCCAGGCCGAAGCATGGAATCTCAAGAGACGTCTTACGCTTTGCGTTGTCAGCAACTTAAAATTCTGACATCAGAAACCGGCAGATCCGTTGCACTTCTGACCAGACATGCCTCCACAGACTAACACAGATCTCCTCACTAGTATCTAAGTACTGACATAAGTAGTACATACATACATACATCACATCACAATGCATTACATACATGCACATACACACACATATACATACATACATGCATGCATGCATGCATGCATGCATGCATACATACATACATGACATACATGATTATGCGCATATCTATCCATCTACCTACCTATCTACCCATCTTTGGATTCACCTACCTACCTGTCTACGTGTGCGTGCACATGCAAATCAATGTGTACGCACTGTGCAGGTTACGCACGCTAAACCCGTGTACGGTGCATGGATATAGAGCTTACCTGGTTGTTCAGAAATCACGGTCTCGATCACACAGCATGTTGCGCTTCTGATAATTTAAACAATTCGGCGAAAAACTCATGACCAACCTTTGTACGCTTGATCAATAACATAGTTGGCGACGTCCTCACAGGTGCGTTGAGAATTGAATTTGCACGTGTGGGCAACCCGCGTTCTCGGTGCCGTTGGTGCCTCGATGTCTTCCGGGCCAAGACGCTCACCGAAGGCAGGCATGGCATTCTTGCCGTTCGTGACCTGCGCATGGCATGACATGCTCTACAACACGACGGCGGCGGCGGCTGCATCTCGCCTGATACTTTATTCGCTCCACATCAAACATTCCGTACCTTGGAGAAGCCCCAAGGACGGATTTGAAGGTCAGTAATTACAATAATTACATCCTCCGCAGATCAGCTCTGAGTATACAGCGTTTCCAGGGCCTCCTTTTTCAGCTTCTTGTCAGGCTGCACGGCATTGTTGCCACCTGCATGACACGCCGCACCTGAGGCCAAGGCGCGTCTCGGCAACGCAGTGCCCTGCTGTGCCGTTGTGCTTTGCTTTCTCTGAGACTCTTGGGCGGCAGGCAATTGGCCAAGAAGATGCCCTGGCCGTTCCTGAAAAGGAGGGTGCGGGAAGGGAACTCTTTCTTTATTGAAAAAAGAGTATGCCTTGGTGCCATTGGTGCCTTGCAATGCTTGCAATCCAAGGCACTCCAAGTCTGCCGCCAGAGCGGACTCGGGCTTGGCAAGAAGGCCGGCGCTGAGCCCCAGCAGGAGGCTGAGAAGCAGCGGCCGAAGGGAACTGTGAACGGTTCCGTGAGGACGAGGGCGCGGGATTTCTTCCGCCTCCGTCTCCACCATCTCTGCACCTCCACAATTGTCACAAGACTCAAGGTCCCCCACCCGTCGTGTCGTCGTGTGCTGTCCGCCTAGCCGGCCTTGCCAAGAGGCTTCTGCGGCTCGGAGCTGACTTACAGGGCCAGCTGCGGCCGCAGCAGAGCCCCGTATGTTGGGGTTTCTTGGCACCTCGAAGGCCTCGCTGCGACCGAACAGCACCTCAGAGACAGACACCGCACCTCTATAGTCAGATGTCATCGCCGCATCGGAGTGTTGCTTCTTGCTGAGCCCCTACCTCAAGCACCCTTCGATGCGAAGCTTTGTTACATGACCATTATGACCATTGGATCATCTGCGACTACTTGGGGAGCATGATAGCCTGTGGCTACGGCTCGAGTTCCAACTTTCCATGAACTCCCTTCACTGACAGCGTTTGACACGTCGCATCGAAACTTTCCGTCTGAGCCCTGGCACCAGCAGAAGCAGAGACCTCAGCTCGGACTTCAGTCTTCAGCAGCGGCAGCAGCTGCACAGCAACTGCAGCCCCGTGAGTGATGAGGCTCCGACGACCGGGCCATCGCCATCGCCGGCAGCAACGCAGCGCGGCGGCGGCGACGCCCTCGCTCGCGGCTCGCGCGGGCGGCTCGGGCCCACAGCTGCAGAACAAATACTCCGGAGAAGCCGTAGCCCTTGTTCTGGAGATTCAGTCTGAGCCTCGCTACTGCTCCTCTGCTCCTCTGCTCTCTGCGGCTTCCTTGGCGCTGTGCTTGTCACCCTGTAACCTCCACAATTCCACTGTTCAAGTGCTCAAAGAACTCGCCCGAGGTCACGTTTTGGAGAGAGAAACGGATCGCGGATCGGCAAGTTTGCGGATCCTGTGACCACCCCACTCAGGGAAAGACGGTGTAGACACTTCGGCTAGACTTCCTCCACAATTGGTTGCCTAATGTTCCAGATGCATGGTGGGGCACTCACACTGTGAAGTCTCTTTCATGTAGAGCAATGGCAAGCGGTTTGGCTTCAGAGCCAATAGCTCTGAGATGCCCTCGGACAAATGGGCCCGGTTCAGTGAATCGACGCTAGGCGCTTCTGATGTGCTCCGGGGTAGTTGGTGGTAGTTGGCTCTGCAAGCTTTGGCTTTCGCAGTCTTAGGGGTCGTGCCGGGTAGTGCACGTGCTTGTGAAACTGTTGTGTGGAGGTGGCTGCGTGGTGCCTCGCGCTACACCTATGACGAGTCTGATCATGGTGCCCGGGTGATGGCTAAGGTGCTGCGTGGATTTTGCCGGCAGTGAATATCGAGGCATGATCGTCGTGGCTGCAGTCGTTGAAGGGGAATAGATGGGTATGCTAATTTGGGAACTGGCAGCTGTTCCTTGAATCTCATGGATATTAAGGCAATGATGTTTGTTATGATTCCATGCTTGCCACGACAGTTGCTTCCGCTATAGTCGGTGGGGCACCCTTGACCATCGTGGCCACCGTGATCGCTAGAGGAATGTCGTCGTGCTGCCCTTCCTCATGCTACTGATCTTTACTCAATCCAAACATTTTGTAAATCTCATGCATGCTAGCAAGACTCAGCAAGACCATTCTCTTGACGGTCTGCTGTTTCCAGTGCCCGAGACCTATGCGGAAGAAGCCTTGCTGCAAAGAACTCGCACTGCATATCTTCTGAGAGCTGTTGAGAGGGACGCCTGGCTCACCTGACATCGAGGCTGAGGTTGAGGGTTTGGGAATTGTGTTCCGGCTCAAGGCACACAACTACAACTTCACAGCCGTAGAAGCCCTTCATTCCACAAAACCTGTCATATTGAAGAGGTTTAAGGCTTCAGGTAGAATTCAGGATACTTCATATCAACACGGTGTGGGTCTCGTGTCGAGAGCTGATACAGGTTAGGATTCATGGTGCCAAATGTAGGCTGTGGGACATTGACATACCACCCTGGAAATCTGTTCAACAGTACCTTCCACAGTCGCCTCCCGAAAAACTGCAGCTTCTTCAATGCCACCTCTGCGTGGCAAGGGCTGACATAGTGTGATAGAGAGACAGACAGAAAAAACACACACACACAAATATAATTAGGGCATAAAGCACTCGCGTATAAACCCGGTCAAACCGTTCTATACAGACCTTGAGCACTGTTGATGCGACTGTAAGTCTAAACCAAGAAGAAGAGCGCACGTGAGGGTCTCTCGCGCCAGATGGCTGCTGCCCAAAGGTCACCAGAGTTAGGCAACCGCTTTGCCTGGTTTCTTTGAACCACATAAGCATGCCAATGGGGATACGTGCGAATTAGTTGGATACTTCAAATCGAATTGCGTTGGCAGGCCGTGTTCGGGCTTGTCATCGAATCCACCTAAGTCAGCATGATGACGCCTGCAGTCTTACAGCCCTCGCCCTCGCCGGCAAATAGAGTCGGACCAGGACGAAGGCAGATTTTTGCATCCTTATTGGAGTCCTGTGCGCTCCAAAGCCATGCTTGCACAAGACAAGAACCACACGGTTGGAACTTGAAGCAACGCATTGGCCTTTCAGAAAAGATTTCAGGGCCATTCGGCATGGAAAGCTCAGCCATTTAAATCGCTGTTAGGGCGTTAGGGTTGGGGCTGCACATCTGCTGCAAACGTCTGCCGGCTCTGGCATATCACCACATCGAAGAGCAGAGTGTTGCAGTGACATCGATGGCTCCACGCTTAGTGTTGTTGGGAGTTCTCACGTCACGTCTTTCGATTGTTGCAGTCTCCTTCTACTTTTGCAAGAAATCCCCGAGTGAGGGCAAGCTGTACTGTGTGGGAAAGGGCCAAAAGGAGGGGGTGTAGATGTGCTTCATTTGTTGATCATGTCCATGTGCTCTCCTCTTGAGTGAAGCAGCCCGTCCATGAAAAAGCACGAGGGGTCTTGTGTATCTGTGCGTGTGCTTGAAGGTGAAGAACATGCAATCTGTGTCTGAAGCCTCTGCCGACATAAACTTTTCAGATCCAGCAGGTCTTCTGCTGCGATTATCACAGGCATCACACACCACTGCAAACGAGGTGGAAGTCGCAAATCCTCCAGCGAACAGACTTGTGTTTGACCATGGCACGAGGTGTGCATTCGCCTCGCTTCGTGGCCTCTTGAGAGGGACACCAGAGGCGTCCACGGCCTTCCACAACAGGAGTGGCTTTGAAAGACCTTACTGTCGCTTGTCGAAACTGAGCTTTGTTCGCCTTGAGCTCTCCGTTAGAAGTTCCGGTGCGTTGACGTGAATGGGCTCCTCGAGACTTTGGCATGTGTGGCGCTCGTCGTCGCTCTCTCGGTCCTTTGTCCAAGTGTCGAGGCGGAAGGAGAGGCTGCCACGTGCCAAGTCCACCTCAGCGGCGCCGACAGTCGGCGCCGGGGGCCCGGCGGGCGGGGGCCCGGCCGCCCGGCGCCTCCAGGAGGGCGCGCCGCGTGGTGAAGGCTTTGAGGTCCCAGTCCGGCGCGCCCGTCCACCAGGCATCTGCCCCCCGCTTGCTGCGCTTGCTTTTTGAGGGCAGCTGCCCTCCTGCCTGCACGACGACAGAGAAAGTGATCACCGGGAGAGCTCACCTCAGCCGACGCTTTGCGATGGGAACATTCTTCCCGCGACTGAGGCGCACATGCCGCCTAGCCTCGATGGGCATCGTCGCCTGCAGCACGGCATGCTTCTGTCGGCCTATAGATCCCATGAACCAACTCCATTGCAACAGACTGGCAAACCGAAGCACCTAGAGCCTAGTGACCAGACCTTGTGCTATCTACAAACGGTGCGAAGCGGGAGTTGACGCAGACGAGGACAGCATGGTTTGCCAAACTCTACATGCCTTCAAGTTGGTATCCGAATTTGCTTGTAATTCTGAGCCCCAGACATTGTCAAGAACTGATACTTATTCGGTTCTGTGGTTTGGGGGTCTGGATCCTGGGGGTCTGGATCCCTGGTTTTTGAAGGCCAAAACCGAACTCCTCAAAAGTTGAAAGTTACCTAACTGAAACTGCGTGAGGTTGGGGTACCGATGATACCGTGTATCTCGTACTTGATGTTGTTGTTGTCGCTCTCCTCACCCGAGCTTTGTATGATAATGTGGTTGCCCTCAACGTACTTACGGTAACTCCCACACTCAATGCTGGACAGCGGGCAACTCCTCACGCAGGCAGTATCGGACCTTCTTTTCTCGCAACACGAGATGAATCGATACGTCTNACGTACTTACGGTAACTCCCACACTCAATGCTGGACAGCGGGCAACTCCTCACGCAGGCAGTATCGGACCTTCTTTTCTCGCAACACGAGATGAATCGATACGTCTGTGCGCCAGGATCACTCTTGCCAGTAGGGTATAGCACGAGTATAGTCCTTTGCGTGCTGCGAGTCTTCGGTTAAGGCTTGAGCCAAAGTTGCGTTGCATGCGGAGCATATGTTACAGGAGACAAGGTTCGCGAAGCGGTGCCTTGTTCCTTGGTTGAAAGTATTTGGCAAGGTCCACAAGGTGACCCCTTGCTTTATGTACATGATTGCTCATGACGTTGTACAACATAGCTCAGATTGCGATACCAACGAATTGGACGAGGCATCGAGGTCCGTTCGCAGAAACAGGACACAACATATCGGAAGTGAAAGAGGCGAGCCATGTGCTGTGACACATTGTTGGACTGTGCATGCCTCAGTCAATCCGGACATCCCAAAGAAACAAAGCGATGAATCGTGTAAACTTGCAAAGAATACCGAAACCGTACTGTCATGTGCCATGCCTCATGCATCATTGTGCCAGGACGGGATTTGGCTTAATGCTATGTAATTTTTTTGTACGTTCGGCGCAAAAAGAAAGAATGCCATGAAGGTTGCAGAACCACTTCTGACGTCAACAAATGGGTGCAAAATGATCTGAGGAACTTTGTTGCTTTTCTTGGGGATGTGTTTTTGTTTTTGTGCGTTGGCTTGGTCTCAGGGGAAAGGTGGATTTTTCCCAAGGAAACACTAATTCCCTTACATTTTTGACGGATTTGGTGCCATTCCCCCTGGATTTTCCTCAGGAAAATGCACCTTAACTTCAGGACGGACTTCGTGCCATTTCCCGCGTTTTCCTGACGAAAACCTACGTTACCTTGGTTGTTGTTGTTGTCCTGAGAAAACCGACGTTGCCTTGGTTGTGGTTGTGGTTGTTGCTGTTTTTGTTGTTCTTATTATTCTTCTCCTTGTGGCTGTTGTTAGCCTTAATTATTACTCTTTACGGTTATGTATTATTGTATCATTATTGTACTATCTATTTATTTTTGTTAATATATGCCTATTATCTGTTATTACCGTTGCTGTTGTTGTTGCTATTGTTAGCGTTGTGGTTGCTGTTGCTGTTCTCGTTATTCTTAAGCCGTTGTTGTTGTTGCTATCATTATTGTTATTATTCTTTTTGTTCTTGTTGCTGCTATTGTTACTATTGTCGTTGTCGTCGTTGTTGTTGTTGCTGCTGCTTTTGTTGTTGTGTCACTGCTTTTGTCGTCGTCGTTGTTGTTGTTGTTGCATTTGCTACTACCCTAATTGTAGGAGGGCTTAACGAAAGCAGCAGGGTCTGCAGTTCAGAAAAGCAGGGGGGGTATGGGGGAGGGAGAAAGCAGCAAAGTTTGCAGTTAAAGCGGGGGGGGGGGAGTGAAACACTGATGGTGCCTGTCTGTCTCACGTATCACTTGCATGTATCCATGCCGGTTGCTCAAGGTTCTAGCAGACTACGATCTACAGCTGTGCGCCTGCAGTAAAAAGAGACTCCTGTGTGCCTGTGTTCCTGTACGCCTTGCGAGGGGATACACGCCCAGGTTACATCTCAACGCGGTAGCGGAGCTCCCGGGAAAATCCCCGGTGTGCTTCACACAGGTGAAGGTGACCGGAGCTTTTCCGGTATACTTCGCACTGGTGAAGAGAACCGGAAGAATTGGCTCCGGGGCTCGATCCAAGAACAGACGCAATGGCTAGCCACGCTGCTGTGTCTTTCGAGCATGGCGAAGGAGAAGATGACTACCTCCAACAAGGAAGTGAATCATACGCGACGAATCATCGTCATCTCCAAGAATTACACCGTCTCTCAGCATTCCAGCAGGTGACCACCAAAGTACCGCCATCGTATGATGGAAGAGGAAGTTGGTTCGCCTATGAGGATGCAATCGATGATTGGTGCGATATCACAGAGTTGGACAATGACAAGGAGGGGAAACCCATCAAAAAAAAACTGTTTTTGCATCAAAAAAAACTTTCCTCAAAAATCAAAAAAAACTTTTTAGCCAATCAAAAAAATACTTTTTTGGCATGACAAAAAAAACTTTCTCTACCAGTTTACAGGCAAGCCTAGGAGAATCCGGAGATTTCGTACCCATCAAAAAAAACTTTCAGTCGTAGTCGTAGTAGTAGTAGTAGGCGTCGTCGTAGTACTACTAGTAGTAGTAATAGTAGTAATAGTAGTAGCAGTAGTAATAATAATAATAGTAGTGGTGGTAGTAGTAGTCGTAGTAGTCGTAGTAGTAGTCGTAGTACTAGTACTAGTACTAGTACTAGTACTAGTACTAGTACTGGTACTAGTACTAGTAGTAGTAGTAGTAGTAGTAGTAGTAGTAGTAGTAGTAGTAGTACTATTAGTACTAGTACTAGTACTAGTACTAGTACTAGTAGGAGGAGCAGGAGTAGGAGTACTAGTAGTAGCACTGGCTGTACTGGCTCTAGTAATGGCGGCAGTAACAGTAGTAGTCGTAGTAGTAGTAGTAGTAGTCGTCGTCGTCGTCGGTGTAGTAGTAGTAGTAGTAGTAGCAGCACTAGCTGTACTGGCTTTAGTCATGGCAGCAGTAATAGTAG